>SJJU01000524.1:16529-39735 GCA_012932125.1 Conopomorpha cramerella | reverse complement strand
ACATCCTGTACCATCATCATAAAGAAAATTTGTGAGAGAATGTTGTTTATGTGCGAAACATAACAAAAATAAATGTGAGAGAGACAAAGAGGATGTATTCGCATCACAACAAAAGAAAAACACAAAACAAATTACAGCAAGATAATATCAAAGAGAAACAATACACATTTGAAAGTAATAAAACAAATATAAACAGTTCATACAAAAAGGCAGCTGGCTCAGCATTATGCTGAGGATTGCACCCGCATGACTGATTTTCAGCCACTGCCATTTAAGTGACGCCCGATGTGTCAAAAGCGCGTCTGTCAAATAGGCATTGTTAAAAATACGTTACGGTAATACATACATACGTACTTGACGATTGATTTCTTAAATTTAAGTAAAACGACGTAAGTCTCCAATTTTTTTGTTATTTTAAATCTCTACTCGCCATACTTTTAAGTTTATACCCAACACTGAAAGTACGTCTGGAGATTTCTAGGAAATTAAATCTGCTGAGACGTGGACACTGACGGCACGGCTGGCCCACAAGCTCAAAGTCGCACAGCGTGCTATGGAAAGGGTGCTATGCTCGGCGTTTCTCTGAAGGATCGAATCAGAAATGAAGTGATCCGACAGAGAACCAAAGTTATCGACATAGCTCATCGTTTTAGCAAGCTGAAGTGGCAGTGGGTCGGCCATATTAGCCGTAGAACCGATGACCGTTGGGGAAAACGAGTTCTCGAGTGGAGACCGCGTCTCGGCAAACGGAGTGTAGGACGCCCTCAGGCAAGTGGATTGATGATATACGCAAGATGGCTGGCAGAAGCTGGATGCGAGAAGCCGAAAACAGATCACAGTGGCGTGCAATTGGAGAGGCCTATGTCCAGCAGTGGACAAGTATGGGCTGATGATGTGATGATGATGATGATGATATAAACAATTACCTAATTACTTTCTCATTATTCATTTTATGAAACTGAACTGAAAGGTGCACGCGGTTTCCTAGGTAGGTCGGCGGTTAGTTACAGTTGTCAGCGTGGTTTGTCGGTTGGTAATGGTAATAGAGGATCAATTAAGTTATTCGCACAGTTAGAACAAAAGTGACACAGAACAAAATGTGTCTTATGGAACTGAACCTTAACATAAAAGATACAAAACTTAAATTACAAAATCGGCATGTTTCGTATTGGGTCCTTTTTGTTTTAACTATGCGATATATGTATTGTGATCGTGTTATAACATACCTAATAAAGGTGGTTTGTGTGAATGCAAAGCACTAGGCACGCTAACAATCAGCTTGTTTTCTGGTACATTTTGTATGTCTCCCAATTTCCCTAAAATTATCCTCTCGTACGGCTGTTTCTGGCATCCAACGCCAAAGTCACACATCGTTTCCATATCTCTTGTGATCTTCAACCAATACCATGTGGTTATGTATTCGACTCCCCAGTTTGGAAATATGATGTTTTTAACGGCTTCAATGTTATTTGGTGAGTTTGTACACCACATTGCTACCAGGGTGTTCGGTGAGAGGAGATCCCGGACTGGTATGGCTGCCGTGTCTTCGTTGTACATCATCGAGTAACTGGAAATTATAATTACGGTTAGTTGCTGAGAACTGAATGAATTGGTCATAGAGTAAGACAATGTCCCAAAGGCAAAGTTAATCATAGTATAAATGGTATTCCTGAAACACTTGAGAAGAAGAAAAGATAGGAGAAGAAAGATCCAACACAGATTGAACATCCAAAGTCCATGCTAGTAAATATAGTAACTACAACCTATTCAACACAATTCGTACTCCACTGACTCTTATGTCATGTTTTAAATAAAATTAAACCTCGCGCGTAAAAGAGATCAACATGTACAGCTGATGTCGTTATTGTGACGGGCCGAAACAGTGACTTTTTGAGGGTAGTTCCGGATTCGCAGCCATCCAGTGAACGACGCCGCCGCCGTACTCCAGTTAGCTCGCGACCACGACACATGTAACTGTGTCGAAACGTCGGGCAAACAACGAAGGTAAGCTGAATGCTTGCTTATCTTTGGTTAATCTTCGCTTGGTTTTAAACTTTTAATATTGACTCTTATGTCGTCATAGCTATGCTACTGAATAGCCACAATAATAATATATACCATAATAGTGGCTCTTTTAAAATGACTTCTGTTTACCTTAACGGGAATTCTATTTCTCTTAGTAATGACAGATGGCGCTAGCTGTATTAAGGGGGATTTATGTTAAATTAATGTTTACTTGTTACTAAGGTCTCTGAAGTTTAAATAACTTACCCAAATAATAAAAAACATACAAAAAATATAACAGACAGAAGTCACCCTGGACGATAGCAATATGTAAATAAGAAATTTCTTGAGTTTAAAAATTCCCTATTATGAAATTGAGGATTATTTTATCTGGAAATTCATAAGGAAATGGGATTAAGTATATTGAAACAAACCTTAAATTCTCATCAGCGGATTTCAACCTCCTGATATACTTATTCCACCAAGGAGGATCAGCAATAAGTAAATTGAATTTATTTCCTTTCAATTTCAAGCATTGTTCTTTCACACAGCCACATAGGAACCTGAAATTTTAACAGGTCAATGATTACTGTCTTCCATAATAAGTACCAGAAACCCACCTGGCTTTGTTCAAGTTATCAGTTTTTCTCTATTGTTATATACTGATAAAGATATTCTGGACTAATGCCAGAGCACTTTCAGAGGATAGGATGGTGTGACACAACTTAGTAGAGTCCCTTTATATCACTGGGGTCTACAGTTAAGCTAAAGATGATTATAATATATGTATTATTAAACAAATAAATTTTTATCATATATCACTCTATGTATTAGACTCTATTAAAATCCACGTTGAGTATTTTTTTAATTTAATTCTTTCTCGGATAGTAAACACCTATAGGTGTCATAACAATAAAACATCTATTGTGTCTATTTTACTGTGCGCCAATGTGTTAAAGATGGAGGCACAGATACCGATAAATGACTGTGTTTTATACAATGTAAACAAAGAGAGATTAACAGACAGAATAATTATTAAAGGAGTCAAAAATAATCAAACCTTGAATTTGGAGGCATCAAAAATTCCTTTCCTTTGATCTCACAAATTAGTGTCTCTTGAGAATTATTACCTCCACTTAAGCCAGTGTGTTCACATTGTGTATTTTGAAATATTTCCTGTGTTAAGTCTCCAACTGTACCTTTGTCATCCTTCTCAAAATTAGTTATTTGTTGTTTTATTTTCTCTGGTAATTCATTTCTTACTTTTTCAAATGTGTTCTTCACCCAACTTGTCTGTGATAAGAAAAAGCAGCTTTTACGAATATAGCTTGATATCATGTAGTTAATTTACCATAATGACACATCGTCGGTGATATTCTGAAACCGCGGAACTAACAGTGTTTAAAACCGCGTATTTACAAAACTAGCAAAATCGATATTTACTAATTAATTAATACACGCTTAACATACCTAATGCCTACAACACCGGGTAGAATATAATAATGTTACAATTTACAAATATAAAGAATAGAAAGTCATTTGGTTTAGTTAATATCATGTTTTTCCTCGTTCCTGTAAAATTCACTGCACCTACCTTACGCGGTTTTAAATACTGTTACTTCCGCGGTTTCAGAATATCACCGACAACATTTTATTAAAAGAAATATTTTATGAGAAAAAAATAATAGAATTTAATAGTTAAACCAAAATTGACAAGTAAGTAGGCGGAGACAAAATTAGAGCGAGGTCCAGGTGCATTGGTGCCAGGACATCAGTCAGTTGACATGATCAAGTATTTTGGTAACCTTACTCTATAGACCAATACTACTGTAGTGATGTGGGTGAGCATTTAAACTTACTTCCAAAACTTCTAAATCAGAATTTATGTTTCTTTTTCTTTTAGATACAGCTTTGCGAGTATTAATCATAGAAAACAATTTTGGATTGAGTTGAAATCCCTTTGAATCTTCAACATGACGAACTTTGCTGTACACTTGGGAAATGTACCTATTGTGATCTATGATAGATGCTTCACTGTTTACAGAACTGTAAACTAAAGTCATTTTCAAGGTTTGCACTTAAAAACGAATCGGAAAATAGGGATTGGGAAACGACCATTTGCTTGTTTTGTTTATTTTGGCCGGCAACGCTTACGCTGTCAAAAATTGACATCGTTGACAACTTGACAGATATCAGCTGTTGATCTTCGTTCTGTAATTTATTATAAAATATATATATTAATATGTAGGTACTCTATTAGCCGTGTGTGTGGTAACGGCGAATAGAATACATTTCACGTGTTACACCCCACGCTAACTTTTCCTGTCGTGTGGGTTATAAGAGGTGAGGGAACTCTCCAGAACAGCTGCGCTCTCTGAGAGTTAATCCACAACATCACTGTGGTCGCCAACCCGCCTGCCAAACGTGGCGATTATTGGTATTTCTCCCCAAAAGATGAAAATCATTGGTGGGGGCCCTTTTTCCAGCAGTGGACATCATGTGACTGATAATGATTCTATTTATTTAGGGCTAAGAAACTAACTGATCTATTCTCTACCTGTGAAATAAAAATCTATTTGTCAGTTTTGTTCATTAAAGTTTGTCCGTAGTTTGTGTCATCCATCTGTCATCTTTTCTAATTTGTTTTCTTTACATTCGTAATTTTCTGCGAATTTCCTGAAATATCTGTTGCTATTGCTATTTTGAGTAACATTAAGTATAAAGTAAAACGTTGGCAATACACCCTTAGCAGTTTCGTACAACTCAAGTGCGTATTTCATACATAAACAAATACTTACATTGCTTTGAGTGTCTTACCAAAACTTGTTTGAGATCAATGAGATGGACATATCGAGCTCAGGTAAGTTTTTTCTAACAAATTATGAATATAAAAAAAGCTTATGCCTATGACCTCAGTTGAAAATGATTCTATGAACTCGAGGTTGCGGATATAATGATTTCTCCATAGATATTTACAATAACAAAGAAGAGCCTTGAGAAAGATGAGATCTTGCAATGTGAATTACAACAAAGATAAAGCTAGGGATATTTGCTATACATTTTAACAGTAAGTAGGCACTAGGTTATGACAATATTATTTAGGAACGGTGAATTACCTAGCACCTTTTACCAAATAATGTGTTCAATCGTAGACACACCTCTTAGCATTTGGCACGATGGTGGTCAAATGCTTGTTTGTAAATTTAAAAAGTAATGAGATATGATCTGGAAATTATAACAGTTAAATTTTTATTTATATTAATGATTTCAATTCTGCTCTGATAAACTTCAAAATAACTTGTCCAATGTGTCTGACTTATAAGACATAGGTGGTGAAAATGTTCATTATTGGTGAAACATCGTAGATGTAAACTCACAGATGTTTTTATTAATATATTTTTCTTGAAGTCATAGGTGAACAAAGTACCTTAATTTTTTTTAAATTTACCTACAGTAGTTTAGTGCAAATATTGAGACATTCTGAGACATAATATTATTATAGTACTACTTTGTTATGTTTACAATATTATTAATAAATAATCATTGATGTGTACTTTTCTGGGTGTGTATGTATCATGAGTGATGAAAAAAACTGTTTTGTGATCTGCTATACAGGGTGTCCAGGTCTCTAGCTGGTGTGTATACAGGCTTCTGGGTTATGTAAAGCCAACATTGTCTAGTTCTTACACAATGTTGGGTCTTATTTATGGTGAACCCCAATAATCATAAACTGCACATAACACATACATAAGGATCTGAACACTTGCAACCATAACACATTACAGTGATGGGCTCACATGTTGAGTTAAACATGCTTGGTGAGCTGTAAGCTGTCAACATTTACTTAGCAAGTAGCGTGACTGTTGGTTCATAGTTATTATTTTTTTCATATGCATTGAACAAGTGTTTGACCACCATCTTACGATGTTAAGAAGTGTTGTGATCTACACTGTCACACACTTGTTTATTGGGTACCTATTTACCCATGACATGAGTACCTCTAGACTATACTGCGTGGGAAACACAGACTCCGGGAAGTCAATTTATCTGAACACTATCCTGGCAGTGTTACAGTTAATCTCGTTCCCATGGGATTTTAATTTGCGAAATTTTTTTGTTATTCTGCTGTATAATTTATATCATTGTTAAGTTTCATTAAAATTTGTTCAGTCGTTTTTGAGGAAAGGATAACAAACATCCATCCAAACTTGTATTATAATATTAGTGGCATGTTATCCTATTAGGACTAGGCAGTTGTAGCTAGCATTGATCTCACAACTCGCAATGGGAATCTCATAATTATATTTAAGGTTGGAAGTTTATTGTAGACATTCATTAGGCTTAACATTGTTTCCACACACTGTGGCGGTAAATTAAATTTCTATTCCCGGTTACCGGGTACACAAATCGAACGGGAAACCCCCTGGTCTTAAGTCAGACACCTCAACTGCCATGGCGATATACTGTACTCTCAAAATAGTAGCTAGTAAAACGTAACTATAACCAACGTTACGTTTGCGTCGGCAATCAATTGTCATTAAACCGAAACTCGTGTAATAATTAAGCAGTGTCGCTGCACATCGTTGTGTGCACTAGTAGTGTAGCTAAGAGCAGTGCGCTCGCGGACACTGCTCCTTTATTGATTGGGGCGGGCGTTGCGCGTGTGTGCGCGCCACCCCTCACACGCACGCTGTCGAACCTGCGCCAGTGTGCGTGTGCCTTGCCCATGTGCCACCGACGCGGACCGGCGCATATTACTCTAAAACAAACCTATTTAACCATCAACATTCAATACTAATCTTTAATAAACAACATTACGGCGACGTCCCCAACAAAATCCCGTTCAGTGATAATGTAAAAAGAACGTGCCGTGTTAGCCCGCGAAACCTCCGACGGCCGCACGAAAATCGATAAATCCAACAGGATTGCATCCACCACGACGACGGTTCAGTTAGCCGTGCGATACGTTTCAACAGTACAAAAACCCGACCAAAGAAGAGCTGTGTTTTCGTTTCAGTGCAATAAAATACGCCATATGTTCAATCACAAGTTAGCTACAGACTTTCCGATGCAAACCCTACGAAAGAAAACTAGTCCTTGTAAATGTGAGTGCTTTACTCTTCCTTCTTCTTATTGTTTTTTTTTTTATTATATATTCGTGTCTACTAGCTAGTTTCTCTTGATATTATATTTCTTCCGCTTTGTTATTTTGCATAAATACTTATTCTCTGTTGCATGCATTATGGCTCTCATTCACTGGAGTGTATCATGCTCATACCTACATGTCATAACTAGTGATCCTGGTATTTTGGACAGAGTTGTAGACGGCGAGACGGCGGCGGGCCGGCGATCTTTCCCTATACTCTATAGTCACATTGTAAAGAAAAAATGCAGGTGTGCCATTTCCAACACCTCTTGCTGCGGCCGAATGGTGAGTCTCCTTTTAAGGATCATCAGCATACTTTTTGAACTTTGCATCGTTGCTTTACGTGTGCTGTGCTGCATGCCGTATTTCTAGGTCTTCGCGGCCGATCTCACCCTACTTCCTTTCGTGAAGGGTTCCGTAAATAAACCTGTAATTGCGCGGTGTAGATCGATTTGTGACTAGTGACAGTTATAGGTAGAAAAATATAGTTGTCTTTGCATATCATTCATGTACATGATTCGCTCACTCTATTTGTTTAATCGATGAGAAATCGCACTTACTTGCGGAGCACTGACTTTTATATTTGCCGCAGTGGTTAAATGCGGTTGACATAAAACTGGTGTTATTATTTGAATTGTTCCCAAGGACATTTTTCGTGTTCAGCCAGTTAAAATCATTATTTGTTCTTATTATCTTAAGTATGCGTAGAGATAGGAACCGTCTTAGTTTACATTACGTATTTATTAGTACAGTAAATATGGTCATAGTGTGACTCCGATTTTCTAACAAAAAACATTAGTTAATCATTGCGCCTGTTCAGGAAAATAACTTCAGATATCCTAATTATACTAATGTGTTTGTGAAACGACGGTGTGAAATCAAGAAGACCTCTTTATGAAAATGTAGATTTTCGGATCCAACAGGAACTAATGGCCTTGATTCAGAATATGCAACTTTCCATTTTGTTATAATTTCAACCCGTGCCTAATAGAGGTGTCCCCTGTGATGGGTCTCAGCGCATCTAATTTTGAAAACAGGAAATTCGACTAAACGACCAATGATGCTCAGTAAACAGGGACCGAAATAGGACATAAGTCAGCTCTCGCCTGTTTGCACGCTGCGTCTGTGGACACTACAAACAACATACAATAAAAAAAGCTAAAACAAATGCTTTTCAAAGCGATGTGTAACTTGTGAATATTCGACTGAAACTTTACGTACATTTAAATCTTTGTGGCGTGTTAAATCATGAAAATGAGTTTTAATAAAAAGGACATTAGGAATCTGCTTCACAAAGGTAATGTCACCGTGTTTTGTAGTTGTTGAACTGTAGTGTTTTTTGCTTTTATGTTACGTTATTTTATTTTATTGATACAACAAGTTTTGCTCATTTGCGTTTGTTTCGTAGTGAATAACTTTTAGTACATATAACCTAACTTTATTACGGGCGAATGTAAGTAAAACAAATATTCAATACATTTCGATTTTTAAATTGAACTCGCAAATTCTTTTTTCCTCAGACAAAAACGAGCCTGGCCGTTTTCTCGGTGAAGGTGTAGCATTTCGTGCGAAACTTATTGGTGTGTTGGAAGTGCCCGAGGCGCGCGGCGACAGAATGTGCCAGGAGGCACTGGCCGACTTGAAGATGGCCATCAGAGCAGCCGGCGAGCACAAACAGAGAATACAAGTCCACGTGGCCATAGACGGACTTAGGCTGAGAGACGACAAAACAGGGGTGAGTCATGGTTACTGCGCTGTCTTATTGATTCGCCGAGCATACAGTGTCCAGACTCTGGACTATTGTCTCAAACAGAGATATGACCTTTTAATAAGTTTTTATTTCATGAACTGGGATTGTGAGTCTAATGTCCAAGGCATAGGGGATATGTTAGTGAATTTGTTATTAAAATACAGTCCAGTTTTTGTACTAAGCTTGATATATTAAAATTGTTAATCGAAGTGCTAATGAAATTAACATAAATAAAATTGATTTATGCTTTAGCACATCGCATAAACACATTTTTCAATATCATTTTGGAATATATTAATGATATTAAACATGAAGATGTAATTGGAATTTAGAACTTAATCAAAATGTTGTTTGTGTTGCCTTTATATAATTGAGCCATATCATTGAGGTTTGATCTCCAAAGTTACGGGATCCTAAGATATTAGCAACATTATGAAGCCATCAATTTTGAGAGCTTCAGCTTTTGAGTATCCCATCGCTAGAGCTTTGCTCGACGAAAGAATATTCCTCACAGTTTATTAGACTCACACATACTCTAGATAAGTTAACGACATAGTAACATAGCCGAAATATCACCCGATTTGTACTAAGATGTTTATTTCAAAGAAAAATTATTATTTCGTGAACAAAAACTTTCCGGCATCCCGGTGTTATCTTAATCGACTTAATGGATGTAGAGCGTTAAGTTTGTTTATAGTTGGGAGGATAGTATGAGGCGTCCCACTGTTTTATTGCTCAGTTCCTGAGCACTAATGGAAACTGTATTTAAAGCAATGCGTCGTAACCTAGTTATCTCCACTATCTAGGATTATACTATAATATCTCGCACTAGTCTGGGACGTAAAAATATATATCTATACTGATCTTGGATTTTAAATCCTATGGAATATAAACTCCTGTGGTCACCTGAGATTTAAAAGCATGTATTTTATTCCATGTTGTACTGGGATGTAAATGGAAAGCATCAGCTGCCTTTATTTACGGCATTTCGTAGCCGAATATGGGAGCTAGAGTTTAGGTTAGGTTTATTCAGGCTATGAGCTAGCGCCCTGTAACTGCAGGTCCACAGACTGAACGATATATTATGGAGATTCTAATCAGGAATTAGATCCTAGTCCTTGGAACAAATTGAACGATATATTATGGAGATTCTAATCAGGAATAGGATCCTAGTCCTTGGAACAAATTGAACGATACATTATGGAGATTCTAATCAGGAATAGGATCCTAGTCCTTGGAACAAATTGAACGATATATTATGGAGATTCTAATCAGGAATAAGATCCGAGTCCTCGGATCTTATACGGTAACGGTAAATGTTTACCCACGTTTCATTTAATAATCATTTTCTACAAGCCATCTCGGTGTGTGATTAAAAAAAAAAAAAAACGTGTTAGTTACATTATTTATATAATTCAAGGAAGGTTGAACGGATTAGCTTAAGGCCAGGAGACGGACATATCCTGTGCGACACGTCGCTATATAGAGGTTGTTATAGTTTGTATGAAACTACGCGAATGAAATTGCAGGACATCCACTAGTAAAATATTATTAAAATGATACGCTAAATGTGTTGCTAAGCTCAAAACTCGAGAACGTGTGGATCAATTTCGCTCATTCCTTTTTTATTATATTAATATTAGAGAAAGGCTTGAAAAGAAAACTCTCAAAATAATAAAATTGCAACGGAAATAGTTATAATACTCTCATTTGTATCGATATTTCGATTTCTTGCGCTTAGCTGTTAATCTACTCTCCAATTTGCACGCCCGGGTTCTCTGTTTATTTCTTTACCTTTAATAGACAAGTTTAATCTTAGATCGCATTGGAGCTTCACACCGGACAAGATGGTGGTCAAACGTTTGTTTATTTGCAATAAATAAATGTCACAATACAAGCATACATAAAACATCTTACACAAGTCTAGAAAGGCATAAACTATCACTATGACGACATAGTCTATTGCAATATTATAAAGATGAAAGGTTTGATTTTTTGTTTGTTTGTTTGAATTGAATAGGCTCCGAAACGGTGTCTGTCTCCTAAGTAATCTCAAAAAGTACGCAACAGATTTTGGTGTTGTTTTATTTAATAGATATAGTGATTCGAGAGGAAGGTTTATATGTATAATAATATAAACACACTCGTGCGAAACCGAGGCGGGTCGCTAGTATCTAATTAAAACGCAGCCAAAAGATGCTTGACGGATTATATGATGTATCTGTCTGTCTGTAAACTACTAATCGGACTCTGATGCCATTTGGCATGAGGGTAACACAAATATCTAGTGCAAATCTGAAGTATCTAATTTTTATTGGAAAATAATAAACTGTACATCAAAATTACTAACTTGCACACCTAAAAAGCCAAAGTTATCACCAGAATGGCAATTAGAAGACCAAATCAGTAATTTTGTCGCTAAGTCAGTATTTTGGTTAGGTTAGGTTAGACTTTTTTGGTGCACGTTTAAATACTATCCATTTTTATTAACACTAGTTGTCCCGGCAAACATTTCTTTTGTCGTAGAAAGATTTGTACCTCGTGTATTGGAAGAAATACACTTGCGAATACCTTTTAAATCTTCCCTGGGCTTCAAAATTGGTCAAATCGGTTCATTCGTTCTCGAGTTTTAGCGAGACTAACGGATACATGGAGGACATTTTGACAATTCGACGGTATTATTTTATAGGAATTCTTCTTACCTCATAACTTTTGATTAGGTTTTTTTATGGTCTGGTATGGTTCCATTTAAATTTGGTACAGTTCCAACAATACCATTCCTGAGAAAACCACAAAAGTTTTTATATTGTGTTGTTTTGGTTCTTTCCTCTTTATATCAAAAAAGTTATTACAACTTAACCTGATGTGGTAACCACTTGAACGATATAATATGGAGGTAGATTCTAATCAGGAATAAGATCCAAGTCCTAGGATAAGATAACGTAACGGTAAATTTTTAATAATAATTTTCTACAAGCCATCTCGGTTTGGGAAAATTATGATGATAAATAAGATCTGTGGGAGTAAAAACATTTCATGAAAAGTCATCATCATTGATTTTCCCCCATTGATTCCCATAGTTATTTAGGGGGAAATCCAATCAAACCAATCCCGCTGTCTGTCCCTAAGTATGCTTCAGTCTTTAATACTACACAACTACGCGGTTTTATACGGTTTTCTTTAGTAGGTAGAGTGATTATTTAGGAAAGTTTATATGTATTACCCTTCACTGCATGATTTTCTTTTGTCTGAACAAAAACCATCTTAAATTATGTGGCCTGCATCATAGGAAAAAAAGAGTGGTCTAAAGTCAAAACTGGATAGAGCAGCACTGGATAGAGGGACATGGAGAGATATCTGCAAGGCCCTAAAGGCCGCTGCCCTGTCTTAACTATTAATATTGTTACGCCCCGGGGTCGAGAAACAACGGTTAGAATGCCGTAGAGGTACGTGGAACATTCGAGAGGCCTAAAGAACATTCCAGTATCCAAGTCGACGCATACAAACCACTACACAGTGCCTATATGCGTCAGAATGTAGTAGAAGGATCTCGAAAGATCGAGAAAAGTGTGGTATATTTCGGAAGCCACAAGTACACAAGTACTTACCTTACCTCACCACAAGTAGGTATAAACCTACTTACCTACTGTTGGGTGTAGGTATAAACACGCGAGCCGGCCGACGCGACGGTTAGGTATTTAATTATTATTATTAGAAGTCGACTCGAGAAAGTACCTGAACCTACTCGAATGTTCTGGATTGTGTACCGTTGGTATATAAAGAGCGACGATCGAGTCGGCGAGACAGTTTCAACTAAACAGCGAATATAAAATTAGTGTAACCTCCAGGATGGCCTGTGCCCAGCAGTGAATGTCACGAAACTATCCGATCTCTCAAATTGGACGAAATAACATATAAATGCCAAATTTGTGAATATCGGTAGCCTTGGTGAAGAGTTCATTGGGAACAAACATTATCACACTGGATTTTTATTTATTACTAGTGGGCTGGACAGACGTTGTCCTGTCTTAACTATTAATATGAATATCTAGGGTGGCCTGTGCCCAGCAGTGGATGTTATTTTTTTCTTTCATAAGAACCTTCTGCTGTAATTAATAAATACAACAAAGAAATAATTAGCGAATTCAGTCCACCCGTTCCGGAGTTATGCCGTGATTACGAAAAGTGGCTTTGATTTTTATATAATAGAAGATGTGGTGGAAGGGTCCTATTATCCTAGGGGCGTGGACATCCCCAAAAGGACTTTGGTCCCGTACGTGTGCAAGGCACAGCTAGTAAATTTACATTTTTTTCCATTCGCAGGACTCGTTATACCACCATCCCGTGCACAAGATATCCTTCATAGCTCAAGACATGACGGACTCGCGGGCATTCGGCTATATATTCGGCTCGCCGGACACCGGACACCGGTTCTTCGGCATAAAGACTGACAAGGCAGCTAGTCAAGTGAGTGGTTGTAAAAAATAAAAATAAATACACTTCACGCCTTTAATCAAAAAGAGGGGTAGGCAGAGGCACTTGCTAAAGCAAGTACCCACGGTTCACCAAGCGTATTTAACCCAACGTGACAGGGGGTGAGCCCATCGCCGTTATAGGGTTCACACACCTTGTGGTGTGCGGGTTTCATCACGATGTTGTCCTTCACCGTAGGAGCGTTGCGTTGCGTACATAGGCTCTGAAATAGAGTCCCATTGGTACACGTCCAGTAGCCGGACTCGAACCCGGGACCTCCCGTTACAAGTCAAGTATCCGACAACCTGGACCACAGTCGCTCCTAGTGAGTGAGTGGTTGTCTTTATTTAAATAAGTAAATAATGCGTGCTTCAATCACCAGCGCCGCAGGTAACTGTCGCATTATGTCAGCTAGACGCCAGTACAGTAAAAATTAAATGCCTTAGCTCATCATCAGTAAAAAATATGTCGTCGGAAATCGAACCCGAGACCGTGACTGCCGATCTCATGCCTAAAAAATACACACACACACACACACATGTCACATGTCCATCAATTTCTATGAAAAATATTAATAAACGAAAATCCCGACTGTGTTATTATCTGTCAACTTAATTGAATAAATAACTGTAAAGAAAAAAAAATGTAAATCTTGTGACGAGTAGGGTAAAAACTGTCTGTTTTACGAGTATTACATGGCCAATTGCTAGCTATTGCCGTGGCCAATTTATAGCTTGCTATTGATATTGAATTAAAAAAAAACGCTTTTTCACCGTGTTTAATAAAAGAACATAAATTCCAAACTTACCGATAATCTTTTGCTCTATCAATTCATAAGTTCCTAATACTTTAAAATCATTGTAAGTATAGCAATACAGTGAAATTTTCCATGGTAGAGAGTTGGTAAAACATAAATTGATAATATGTTATGCCTAAGGATGTGTACATTCTATTTCAGTATGGAAACAAAGCAGTATATTTTCATTAATGCCTCCTATCAGCGGAGTGAAAGACAAAACATTAAAAATTACTATTTTTATATAGATCGCCGACTGTACTCGCTGCGACGCACGTTTATTATGTGGCATTTAATTAACGATACAGAGAGGGAACTAATTTGTCCTCTCTCGACTAATTGATGTCCTTTGTAATTGCGCAAACAATGTGTGTATGGAATTTCACTGTGCTCTGCTTACTGATCTTAAGTACAATTAATAATATCACATACGATCTTCCGACTCTAAGCTACATACATAAATAGAAGCATGCCTGTTTCCCTTCTGGGTAGGCAGAGAAAATGGACGTCCACCTGCTACGATAATTTTTATCGTGGTGAAATCCGTTATGGATACTCCATTTCTGGCTGGGACAGCGCAGTGGCGTGCACACCATAAAGGCAAAAAGACACTGCCTACTGTATTTTGGATACCCGACCTAATAGTAGAGTTATTGCTAGATCCTTTCTTGTTTTACTCACGACATAGGCTAACAAAGGTCAATATTTCGTAAAGATAAGTTACCTATACATAGATGTCCATCCTTGGGGATTACTGCCTACCTTGTCGTAAAAGCCAGTGCACGCCACTGGGACAGCGGCAGGGTTATGTGGGACTCGCACCCACTAAAAGCCCACGGTGTGCTGAGGCCCCCGGAACAGCCTGAGCCACTACGTACAATGGACATGCTACAATCATAACATCCTAACTCTCTTGTCTCATCCATATGTATCGATCTTTTCATACAAACACGTCGGTTTATAAAGCAAGGAACATTGCTTAAGACGTCACCGGTTTGGTCCATAAATGTAATATTTACCGATGTGGCCATTTACAGTGGTGGCCATATAATTAAGAACGATTTATTCAAAACGTTTTATTTATCAAACTTACTTGGTTCAAAACTAGTTTCATGTTTTTTTCTTACCTAAAATGTTCTATTCCATTGCAAAATTATTACAGGCTATTGTTACATCCATTTATTTACACGATCAAACAAATATTTATTTCATAATTTTATAACATTGAACCATTATCGTAAATGTTTCAGCATACTGGCTGGCCAAATAATTAAGAACGAATACAGATGCCATTGTTTTTTTTAACATTTTATTATGGAACTTTATATTTTTTCTATTTATGACAATATTTGTACAGTTTTGCCGCCATTTAATCTGAAATATCTAAAAGATAAAAAAGTATTTCATTCAAAACAATGGGAAAAAATAAAAGTTGTGATAAATCTACAAGGGAAGTGATAATCAATCTTCGTGTTAAGGGTTGGTCTTTTAAAAAGATAGCTGACCATCTGCGATGCTCCAAAACTATGATTTTCCATGCTGTGAAGCATTATAACACGTATGGAACGACATCAAATATTCCACGTGAACCTTAACAAAGAAAGTCATCTCGACGAGATGATCGAAATATCATACGTTTAGCGAAACAATGTCCTTTTAAGGGGTCTAATGACTTGAAAATATAGTATTTTGGAGAAAATAACCCTTCAGCGATCTCTGCACGCACTATTCGAAGGCGTTTGGTAGAAGCGAACCTAAACGGAAGGATAGCAAGAAAGGTACCGATGTTGAAACAGTGTCATAGGCAAGCTCGGCTCCAATTTGCAAGAAGGTATGAAAACTGGGCAGTATCACAGTGCAAAAATGTTATTTTCTCTGACGAGACAAAGATAAATAGAGTTTGTTCTGATGGCAAATGCTATGTACGACGCCCTCCAAGAACAGCATTTGACCCGAACTACACAAAAGCATATATACGGTCGAATTGAGAACCTCCTCCTTTTTTGAAGTCGGTTAAAAAGTGACTAAATCATAGTGGGGGAAATGTGAAAATTTGGGGGTGCATTTCCGGTCTTGGTGTTGGACCTGTAGTCCTGTAAGGTTAATAGAAGGAAACATGGATCAATTTCAGTACAAAAATATATTAGAAGAAACAATGCTACCTTATGTTGAAGACATGCTTCCTGTTATTTGGACGTTTCAGCATGATAACGACCCTAAACACACTGCGCGCACCGTTAGGAAATTCCTCGCTTCGCAATCGGTTTCTGTCTTAGACTGGCCAGAACAGAGCCCGGACTTGAATCCGATAGAGCATCTTTGGTGCGAAGTGAAGAAAAAGGTTTCAAATAGACAGTGTGGCAATCTAAGACAGCTGTATGACGTTGTTTTACATGAATTGAACTCGATCCCTGTTGAGAAATGTTTGAAATTGATAGAATCAGTGCTTCGCCGTTGTATGGCAGTAATTAAAAGCAAGGGACACGCAACTCATTATTAGATGAACATAAATTGTAATAAATTGCATTTTCTGATAATATTCTGTGTAACTAAATGTATTAATTTAATATTAGTTTCATTTAATAAAAATAATGGCGTGTTTTAAGAATCGTTCTTAATTGTTTGTCCATATTTTTTACTATAGAAATTTGTAACTATCGATAAATTTATAAAATTGTTATAAAAATTGCTAGAGAACCTATTTATTTCGTTCCAACCCTGTTGACTCTACTCATGTGGCTATCTCATAACGTGTCACATTTATTCTAAAAGGTAACAAATTAGTGACCATGATTGCATTTTCATATTTTTTTCCTTTAAATGGAAATCGTTCTTAATTAAATGACCACCACTGTATATTCGAAGGAACGCGATCAAGCTAATTTTGTTTATTGACATCGGCTCAAATGGACGCAGTAGGGTGTACAGAAACAGTAAACATCGTATCGTAAAAGGGTATTTCAGGATCACCCTGTATTAAAGCGAAAATGATTGAATGACCTGACAAACTAAAGGTCTTCAAGTCACAGGTATATAAGCTGCTCAACATCAGACAGGATGGTGATGAAACGCTTTGATCATTGTGTTAAGAAAATACTAACTTAATAAGTTATAAACGTACACTTTGCAACTGAACTTCAATACATAAATTTTAGTAATAAATTACTTAGGTGTAGATACTGTGAAAAGTATTTCCGAAATTAGATCTTGTTGTATCATATAGACTACTAACATTGGTGCTTCTCATTTGGTAGAAACGCTTGGCAGGCGGGTCGGCGATCGCAGTGGTGTTGTGGTTTAACCTACTGAGAGCGCTGCTGCCCGTCCACTGGAGGGTTCACTCCGTCGCCTCGCCGCGACCCCCACGGTGGGAAAAGTTTGGCTCAGGTGGTGACAGATGTATTCTATTCACCGTCACCACACGGCTAGCAGAAGCTGGACCCGAGAAGCTGAAAACAGATCACAGTGGCGTGCAGTTGGAGAGGCCTATGTCCAGCAGTGGACGAACATGGGCTGATGATGATGATGACTAACATTGTTAGTTTGGTATAGGCCAATCAAAGAAGCCTATTGACTCACTAATTATCGTACACTTCAGACAAAACATGTCTTTTTAAATAAAAATCGTGCTTGTTTTAATGACATTTTTTTCTTGGTTCTTCTAAGACTGGCATAAAGTATTCCAGGTGGCAAAACTGTTACGTTGTATTTTTTTTTCGTTACAGGTAGTAATAGCAATGCGTGACCTCTTCCAAGTGGTGTTCGAGTTGAAGAAGAAAGAGATAGAATTAGCGAAGCAGCAGTTGGAGGGAAAGAGCCCGAAGAGTATTCTAGTCAGACATGCAACTACCACCGCTAGTGATATTAAAATATTGGTAAGTTTACAATAACATGCACGTCCCATACCAGGTGTGATTGCCATTTACGCGAACCAAACGGTTTGCGTCCACTTTCATAGTGCGTACCGCCAGGATGTGGAACGACTTGCCGGAGTCTGTGTTTCCTGCGCAGTACAGTCTGAAGGTCTTCAAATCACTGGGGTGAATAGGTACCTAATAAACAAGTGTGCTCCATCGTAGACCACATCGCTGCTTAACATCAGGTAGGATGGTGGTCAAACGCTTGTTCATAGTGATTAAAAAAATAAAAATAAACGCCACAGTCTTTAACGAGGTGAACACAGACATCTTCAATGCCGGCGCCACACATTTTGGACCAATTATTGGATCCAACCTTGGCTTCCATTTTATCATACCTGCATGCGCCGTCCGCCTTCTGACAGGTTTTAAGTAGGTCTATCAAATGTTATTTATGTAAAAATGTGTTACCAATAAATGATGCTATGAGTATGATTCTGTGAACAGAGCGCGCCATCTATCGGCGAGGCGCACAGTTCAACGTCTAAGGCGGCGGACTCAGCCGAGGGTGGAGTGGCCGAGCTCGTGGACTTGGAGCAGGAGCTCAGCTCGCTTCGGCGCGGGCTCACGCAGGTCGAGGGGCTCACGCCGAGCGCTGATCCCTTTGGTGACTCGTTCACTGCACCGCCGTCGTTGCAGGTATGATGCGCGTTTGTTTATTTAGTTTCTTGTGCTATCATCTGCCACTTCGGTGTAGTTCATGTTGTATACAATGAACTGCTTTTTCTTCTTCTTTTCGAGTCGACAGCGTGTGTGTCCTCATATGTTCTGTGACCAGTATTCGGGCACACGCACAGTGTTATCTGTGGCCTCGTACAAGTCCTGCAGCGTGCAGGTGTCGGGGCACGCGGGGCAGACGAGCAGGTGATCCATGGATTGAGGCATTGCAGAGCATTCGCATCGATCCTCGGAGAAATGACCCCACCTCACTAGGTTTTCTTTACACCTGCCGACCTGAGTTCGAAGTCTATTTAAGGATTTCCAGGTCGATATTGCCTGGAGGAAGCTCCTCAACAGGTGGAATAAAATCGCATGAAACTGCTCACTATGTCGCTGAATGAATGTAGTGGATAGCCATACTCACAATTGTTTACAAGGTACCTTCTTACCAGAAGGGTTTGCTCCCACCACCGCCGGGCGCTGGTCGAGGGCGGGCGGCGCCCAGTCCGCGGCCACCGGGCGCCCTGCCGCTGGACCTGGCCGCCGTCGCTGCGGACTTCGAACCCGCACCGACCACCTCAACCGCCCCGGCTCCCACCGCCTCTACGTCACAAGACACACAGCAACTTGCCGACTCTACCTCTGTAAGTGCGATATGTGACCGTTACAGTAGTGCTACGCTTTCGTTGATGTTGTATGTTGTAGTTTGTGCAGTTAAGGCGAGAATTGTCATTTACGAGCTTATTTTTTACTGTATAATAATGGGGTGTATTGAAACTTCTGTGTGTATATGACAGAAAACGCGAAGCAGAATGCAGATGGCTCTCTGTTCGGTTGATTCGAATGAACACGTAAAAAAGTGGTGCTAACTTTCAAATGAACTTGTAGTGACAATTAGTCACATAGCGATATTAGTTTTTTTTTTACCCATAGGAACAAATTGGTTCATCGATATAATTTCCTATTTCAATTCAAACATGATTACTTACCTTTTACCACCAATGCCATATTATATGATGTCATTTATGTGTAAGGTATTCTGAACAGAAATCATAAACCACAAAACAAAATTTATCATTTGGCGGCCACTGCCTTTTTCACATCGTATACTTGTCTTTTTTATGAAAATGAAATGCAACACAACTGGAAGATTTTCTAGAATTGTGTTTTTTATTTATATTGCAATATATCTCTATTACCTGGCATGTTCGATTCACACCACTTTGTACGGTAAGACATGCATAAAGTATAATAATAACTTATTTTAACGTTTACCAGTTGAAAGACACCTGAGCCATCACATTTATAGCTCTGATTATATATTGACATTTCTCGCCTGTAACTTTGGAGTTTTTTAAAATACCTTCTAGATCAAGTCCGCCCTTTTGACCATTGGACAACATTTTGTTTCTCAAGCCCTCTAAGGCTACAAACCACTCGGGTTTCAGTTTCGATACAAGCAGATTTTGTTTGACCCTTTGGGGTTGGTCAGCCTTGGTCCAGATTACAAATAACGTATCCAGAGACTCAGTTTTATGTAGCTATAATTTAGTTAAAAATAAATATATGTATGTATATTCTAATGATAATGACAGTGTGAATGTAAGAAATTAATGAAGATGCGGTGGCATGTCATATGCTAATAAAATGAATGTATTTCATACAGAGTGTAAAAGGACCCCGAGCAATGGCCTTAGAAACGTTGTTGGGCTTGTCGATATGAACAACTTTTACTATGGCAACAATGCGGCGAAACGAAAAATGTTTTTTTCATATCCATACAAAATAGATTTTTGCCTCCGGAAATGAGATTTTGTATGAACATGAAACATTTTTTTTTATTTCCCCGCATTGTTGCCATAGTAAAAGTTGTCCATATTGACTAGCCTAATAACATTTCTAAGAACATTGCTCGCTGTCTTTTTACACGCAGTATATTGAAAATATTGAATAATTTGACATGCATGATGTATGGAATGCCAATATGAATATAATGCATGCGACATGTGACACTTTTACAAAAAATAAGACCCTTTGACTTTTCTTGTTCTTGAATTATTGCTATTTCAATGCCCGGTATCGAAATTTCTTTTCTATCTAGATAGAAAATCTATCTTTCCTTCACTGCAATTAAGCACATTGCAATAAAAAAAATAAGTGTAATGTTAAATAAAAACAAAGATTAAAAAAAACCAACACACATTTTTTTTAAATAATAAAAACAAATAAGTTTCTGCAATTGAAGTTTTCTTTGATGATTTTCTGACAGAGTTTCGGGTGGAGAACTGTCATTACTGTCATACATTCCAAACAAAGTTTGACAGTTATGACAGTTCTTCACCCGAAAATCTGTCAGAAAAACGTCAAAGAACATTCCCCATTCAAAATAATTAATGAAATGTTTTTAAACATGTTTATGTACTGTGCTGATTGTATTTAAAGATAATCAAGCATAATATACTAAAACTTGCTTAGTAGCAGTGGCGTGCACTGGCTTTTACGACAAGGTAGGCAGTAATCCCCAAGGACAGACACCTATGTATAGGTAACTTGTCTTTACAAAATATAGGTACCTACCTATCTACTCACCCACAAAACAGAGAACCTTCGTTAGTCTATGTCGTGATACAAAAAAAAGATCTAGCAATAACTATAATATTATGTTGGGTAGCCAAAATACTCGTACTAAGGTAGGCAGTGTATTTTTGCCTATATGCTATGCACGCCACTGCTTAGTAGTCTCCTGTAACCTATACGTTATACACTACAGCATTTTTTTTTCAAAAATAGCCTTAATTAAACGAGAGGGCTTGTCCTTTGTATAAAGCTGTCAACATTACTTGTCCCAATAACCTCCAATTGAATTATATTTTGGTATTAATGATATTTTTTTTTCTGAATTTTGAAACCCAACGAGTATTCGTATTTTTGTAAGTATCTAAGTATGTATATGTAGTGCAAATTTTGATATTGTATAGATACGTTGTGTTTAATACCTCGACTTAAAATGTTGGAAAGATTATTTAAAACTCTGGACAAATCGAACACCAACATTTAAAAGTTTTCTGGTAAAATAATAATAACCCTTATAGAAAAAAGTTAATCATTGTTTATTAAAAAAAAAAAAAACGTAGTCCTCTTATACTCGTAATATTGATCTTATTTGCTGCTATCTCAAAAGTAAACAACGGTTAACTTTTTCATAAAGGATATAAGAGCTTAGATAATATTATGTTGAACATCTTACAATATTGTTTGTTTTTTTTTTAATTGTGTATTATTTATTAGTAGGAGTGTGTTGGCCGGTGCCGCTGCTTTAGTTCTTGTTTACGTGAATTGCTGCTCGTACCTACATACGTCGGTATCGCCTCACCTTAGTTCACGATAGACTAAATTTACGGATGATTGACAGAACGATTGACGGATATATTGACACTTCAAATACGATTCAAACGGTTTAGTTTATGTTGCAAAATGTATAATGTAAATTAAAAAGTGAAAACGAACGTGTTACTTATATTTGCTACAGTTTTTACGTACAAACGTTTATTTTTTAGGTATTTACCTTGATTTTTCGAGTATTTTTCATTTGATATCAAAATGACTTATATCTGAAGCATGCTGTATGTCGTCGTACGTACTACGTAAGTAAGAGCACTCAATACGATAATGAGCATGAGAATGCCCCGAGAAACACTGAAAACGTTAGTCAATCGTGGCCTATCCTTCCCGACCCTATCTAGTATTCTAGTACCGTCGTTGCTTGGCACGTAACTACCTATACCTGTACACATCGTTTGCCGCTTCAGTATACGTTTCAATCAATCAATCAAATGACACAAGTCGGTCGTGTGGTAACGCGCGTCGTGTTTTGCAGGTGAGTCCGCAGGCGGCGGCCAGTTTCGACGTGTTCACAGAACTAGACCCGCTCGGCACCGGCCGGAGTAAACCATACGTTGACAAAAAACTATTCTTTCAGGAACTTAAAAACCCACCGAAAAAAGTGCTCAAAGATCTCGTACCGAGCTCGACTGGCCTAATGTCCGACATACAGCCAGTGGAGAGTAGAGCCGAGTACACGACGGCCACCACTCTGACGTCGCTCACGCGTCAGTCGGGGGGCTCCGTCATCATAAAGCAACCGCAAAACACTTTCTCTTCCATGACGTATTTCGCATCGGATCCGTTCGCCGAGACGGATCCGTTCGATTCGGTTTCCTTTTCGGAGTCGCTGAAGGAGGACCCGTTCACGAACGTGCCGGACTTGGTGAAGGAGAAGTGTAGAGGCCGGGAGGCGGCGGCGGAGCGCGACGAGACGAGCCTGGACATGTCGCGGGGGGCCAACGGTCCGCTGCAGGTGTCCTTGCCGCCTGAGGCGCTGCCCAAGTCACCGCTGCTCAACAGACAGGTATTTGTCTACATTCATTCTTATTTATCCTTATATATTTTCCTGTGACGTA
>SJJU01000524.1:0-16509 GCA_012932125.1 Conopomorpha cramerella | reverse complement strand
CGACATAGGCTAACGAAGGTCCTGTTTTTTGTGGGTGAGTAGGTAGGTTATACCTATATTTCATAAAGACAAGTTACCTATACATAGGTGTCAATCCTTGGGGATTACTGCCTACCTTGTCGTAAAAGCCAGTTCACGCCACTGCTATGCTGTAAGGCCACTAAATTTAGGCCAGGTTAGGCCACCCCAGCAGAAAACAACCAAAACTTTAATCATTCGTCAGAGTCGGCGTATCATTGCTTTAAAGTCCACACGATCTTTGGTACAAGCCCGCCATCTAATTTCAACCAATCGAATCTTGTTTGGTTGGACAGTGGCCCGTATTATCACAATACAAGCATAAACCAAGCATGCAAAACAAACCAAGAAAAGCAGAAATAGGTAATACGATAATAACAAGTGTGGCATTAACCCATATTAGCCGTAGAACCGATGACCGTTGGGGAAAACTCGAGAACTCGTTCGAACACCGCGTGTCGGCAAACGGAGTGTAGGATGCCCTCAGGCAAGGTGGTCTGATGATATACGCAAGATGGCTGGCAGAAGCTGGATGCGAGAAGCCGAAAACAGATCACAGTGGCGTGCAATTGGAGAGGCCTATGTCCAGCAGTGGACAAGTATGAGCTGATGATAATGATGATTAACCTTGAATATCTAGCTGTATAATATCCTTGTGCTTCTCCCATCTCTCAGGGCACAGCGGGTCGAGCCCGGCCGCGTGCTGGGGCGGCGGTGTCAGTGGCGGGCGGGTCGGGCTGGGCGGGCGGCGCGGGGTCGGGTGGGGGGTCTCCTCCGCCGCCGCCACTGCCGCCCAAGAAGGACCCGCGACCAGACACGGCGCCCGCTCTGCCACCGCCCATGAGGAACAAGCAAGATGTAAGTATAGAATGTGTGGTTCATATTCATAGTTAATGGTATGGTGGCAAAGCTATGACTCTTGATAATGGTGTAACTCTAACGGGTATCGGCGGAACACCAGCGCCGCAGGTAACTGTGGCATTATGCTGAGTCGAGACCCTTTTGCTGACTTGAGATCTGGCACACGCTCAGTAGGTACTGCTCAGTGCGAGTTGGTACACTTTTGATTGCCTTGTCCTATTCTTATGTGTGTATTATTGATTGTTTTTACTATTGTTTCTTCTATTATTATTATTATTTTTCTCATGTGTGTTAGCTCTTAAGTTGGTAAATAAACATAATAAATAAGAGAATCGCTCGAGGCATCCGATAACATTTTCGGACAAAAAAACCAATCTAAATTACGGGCTCGATTCCCAAATCTGTCGTATGTTGCTGTCACGGTCGCACAAACAAACCATGGCCACTAGGACACACTTGATACGTGCACATTGCATAATATCTGTCTGCCCCTCTGGGAAACGGGCTTGACGTATATGTAGGTAAGTTATTTTTGTTCAAACTTACATTGATCCGCAGGGCGGTCGCTCCTGGTCAATGACCGAGCGTCGCGGCGGCAGTGGCGGCGGGAGTGGTAGCGGCGGCGGCGGCGGCGGCGGCGGCGTGGTGGCGCGGACGTCATCGCTTAGCACCAACAGCTCGGAGGAATACCTCTGTCCTGCGCCGCCGCCGCTTCCGGCCGCCAGACGGCTGGACATCACGCTGGCACAGCTGCTCACTTGTTCTATGCCGCAGCTGGCTCAGAGGTAACGGACTTATACATTAACCCCCTTACCAATAAACGCATTGTTATTTATACAACGGTTATTACAGGTCTACTTGAACTGGTTATTTCGTATTTGACATACAACTGACAAGTTACGTTGAGCTTTGTGTATCTTGGAAATAGTAATTCCGCCATTATTAGTAAGGACCTTAAAGTACTATACAGTCCTATATATTAATTAAATATAATATCTGAATAATAGGTATAATGTTTGTTGTACAGATTACACGTGCCAGCAGAGACGCTGTCAAGCATGACCCTTCCGCAGCTCACCGCATATCTGCGCTCCTACCTCGCCGCTGATGTCGACCGACAAGTATGTTTATACTCTAGTTTTGGTATTAAAACAGAGGAAAATCACTCTATACTATTGCCTTACAAATTAGAAAAAGTTCTTTTTAAATCTGTATAGTTATAAATGTGAAGGGTTCCCCTAAAAGAGTGTGTGTGCTTAAAAGTGGAAAAACTGGAAATTTCAAATAATTGTACTGAGTTTTGAGATTCTAATGCTTTTATTCAATTCCAGCACATCCACGTCGATCCAGCAACTCAATCGCAGACGGCGAAGTCCGTAGAAAAAGAGCCCACAACTAGCAAGCCATCTTTATCCTCACAGTCCACGCTACCCATCTCGTCAGTCAGGCCACAGGCACAAGTGTCCAAGTTAGATCAATTCGAGGACAACTTCGCACCCACGGCAGATTCAAACGGTACCTTCGTAGCCAACTTTGACGATTTCGACAAAAAGGTCAATCCAACTTACGACCGTTACGCGGCATTCAGAGAGATACAAGAGCAAGAGCTAAAAGCGAAATCCATTCTAGAACCCGACGAGGAACCGCTAGAAAACGATATTAACATGTCTAAGCATGAAATCGTCGAGCCCGAACTAGATCAACCTATCTCATTGAAAATGAACGTCGATAGCGATAGACTGGAAAGTCGCAGCCCACTCAAAGCGTTGGACGAACTAACACTAGACTCCTTCAATATGTTCCGGAAGTCTGTTAGTCCGAAACCGACGCAGATCGACTCGAAGATCGAGGACATAAAGAATGTCATGAAGAATTTGCAAGTGGAAGAGTCCAGACGCAGCGCTTCGCCGCGGGAGAACGTCACTTTCGCCGAACCCAAGAAAGAGGATACTAGTTCCAACGACAGATACGCAGCTCTACGTGAGATAACTATAAACGAGCCGGCTCCGGACGAGTTTGAATCCCTGCCACCGGATTTGCCGAAAGAAAGGAAAAGATCCGACGAAAAATCGGACGGTTTCGACAACTCGGATTTCTTCGATTGCATCGACAACAGTTCGTTGTCATTCTCGCACGTGGACGACGCGTTCAGGAAGAGTCCGGTGGTGCCGAAGGAGAAGGTGGAAGCGAGAGAGGTAGAGCCGGAGAAAGAGAAGAGAGTGAGCCCTGTGGTGGAGAAATCGGTGATGCGTCAGTTGCAGCCGCCGCCGAGACTATCTACCGGCTCTATGAGTGATGTAGCCAGCGCTTCTTCGCCTGATACTAAAGGTTGGTCAAATTATTTTAATCGACTAGGTGCGCCATCATTTATGAATATCTGTCACGAAATTTAATGTGCCGTTTCTTTAAATTCTAGTTAACACTTAAATAAATAAATAAAATAAATAAATATTTTACAAAAACACACACATTGCCTTCATCCCATGTTAAGTAGCTAAAGCACTTGTGTTATGGAAATCAGACAGCGAAAAATAAAACACCCAGACACATCCAACAAGTACTTAAAAGCTCATCACCTAAATACCTGCCAGCGGTGGGAATCGAACCCACGGCCCTATGGAGCAGAGGCAGATATGCTGTCCACTACACCAACGGGCCCGTCAATTAACCAATAAAAGATTGAACAGAATGTTCACGAGAGAATATCGGAGCAAATTGCCATTGCGTATGCGTCCGTATGCATTTAAGAGAAGGCGTGATGGTAGTTCAATGACTAGAATCGATTAGAGTTCATAGTTCATATTTTTTAGAAAGTTCCTCGTATAATAAGATAGGGCATCGGATATTTTAAAACACTTTTAGATCACACCAGGTTTTGGCTACGATTAATATTCATTTTGGGGATGACAATGACCCAGGCAAGAACTGCGACCAGAGTACGGCTTTTACAAGGTTAAATAAAAAACGTTGGCAAAACTCGAGAGTCACTCGGCTCTTGATACCAACCACCTTTTGAACTTACCGATCATCTGATTGCCACATCATATGAAAAGCTATTTTTTCTTCAATTTTGAAATCGGGTCCCTTTCCTTGAGGAAAGTTGTTTGGTGTCATGGACTGAGTGACTTTCTCGAGTTTCGCTAACGTTGTATACAGGGTGTCCCAAAAGTCGACGTCAAGCCGGAACCGGATGGTAAGGCAACTCACATACACACTCACATCACAGAAAAATATAAAAAACACAGTACATTTTTTTTGAGTGCAGTCTGTTGAATATGAGCAAATTGGTTATTTTTAACTTTATTTTTTTATTTTATATATTTTATTTTTAAGTTTATTTAAAACGTCTTATTTTCATCCGAACTGGGGCAGTTCGTTTTGAAGTTTTGATGTCAATAAACATCAAAACGGCACTATTCAGGGTCACATAACAAAAAAAATATTGGATAATCTAAAGATTTGTGGCAACAGGAGTCAAAAGACTAATGCAGGTTGTAGAACTTCCGTTTTTTTTAAATGCCCATAATTTTTTAAACATGCAAGTTAGATTTTTTTTATATTTTTCTGATAATGTTGCCTTACCATCCGGTTCCGGCATGACGTCGACTTTTGGGACACCCTGTATTTACAGTTTTTTGGGATTTCTTAAATAAATTCCTTTGAGTATGAAATTGTCGACGGGCCTATTCAGTTAGACACTATTCCTTAAACTTAACTCCCTCTGTAACGCCTGTTTGACAGAGAAGAGCCGGCGGAGCGCGGGCGTGGGCGTGGGTGGGGGCGGCGGGGCGGGAGGGGCAGTGGGTGCGGGGGCGGGCGGCGAGGCGGGGCGCTGGTCGGTGCTGGCTGCGCGCGCCTCGCCCTCGCCCTGGTCCAGCGACTCGCGCGACTCCGACTGGCGGCAGCCGCGACTACAGCGTAAGTATTGTCTATAATACACTAGTTGACATTGCCTTCATCATCGTCATCAGTCCCTGCTGGACCTCTGTAATCGCACGCAACTGTGATTTCTAGATTTGTACTAGTGTAACAATTTTTTTTTAATGTTTTTTTTCCTTTGCTAATTTGTTTGTATAATTGTCGTGTTTTAATTTCTATTTTGTTTTTTTTTCTTGTTTCCTGGCATACCCATCGGTCTTTCCCATTACTTGTGGTTGACTGGTAGAAAATGCGTTAAGTCCGCCATGTGTACTTTTTTGTGCATTAAAGTGATTAAATTTGTTTTCGGATTCTTGTGTCCAGTTTTGCTAGCTATCTTGCGCAAATTATCAGTCCACCTTGCCTGAGGGCGTCCTACAGTCCGTTTGCCGAGACGCGGCCTCCACTACCTTAGTGTCGGTTAGACCAAATGAAACCGATATAAAAAGGGAAAAAAATGTGTCCTGTGTAAGGTTTCAAAAGCTAAATAATTAAAAAATATAGTCAGTCAGTAACTTCCATCAATTTAACAGAATGTATTCAGTTTCCGTTTTTCATAAAAAGATTAAAGTCAAGTCAAAGTCAAAATTCTTTATTTCATCGTTATAAGTGCTATAACATACAGATATACAGTAGCATAACACAAAGCTTGATGAACGTCATGTATGACTTTAAAACAAAAGTAATTGTCCCCGGTTCGAATTAATTTCTTTTACTGGCCAGAAGAACCGGGAAGAAACTAGCATCTTTTCAAATCACCAATGCTTACTGCTAAGTATACTTAACATAAATATGACTTAATACTAATTTAACAGGTGCTTCATGGCCGGATACATGCCTAACTGGTGAACAGCTCAAGGGCACTAAATGATATTAACATTAAATAAAATAAAAGAGTTCCTCTGTGGGTTATGTAACTGAACCCCTCAGAACATGCAAGCAATTACCCAGCTCATTACCAACATTAGTAATGTGGAATGTTTAGCCTTAGATATCTTAATAATTATGTTTTACATCAGTACGAGCTGACATGTTTGTCCATGCATTATCATCATGTAGGAAAAACGATGTATGTCGCAAACTAATTAAATTTTACTTGCGTGTCTAAAGAATTTCGGAAATCCATTTTTCGTGGAACCGAATACATCTTAATTGCAAATATCTATCTTTCGCGGTTTCGGCAAAATAACGATAATGAGTTGTCAGCCACAGACAATCTACACGTTGTTGTTCGTACTACAGGTCAGACGTCATCATCATCACGTGACGTGTCGCCGTGGGAGGAGGAACCTCCGCGCCGCACTGCCTCAAGGCATAGAGACTCTAGGTATGTGTTCATTATTACTAATTCTCGGACTTTTTGTGGCATTTGACGTAAGAAAATCCCAATATGTATTAACATACGAAGAATAGGAAATAAGTCGAATGCATATTACATTCGATACACTTATATTCTCACATATTTTTAATCCGAAAGCGTAGGCAGGCACTTGCAAAGTAAAATGTTCACAGAGCAACGTGATATGGGATGGGCCTATTACCGTTTTAGAGTTTACAGACTTTGTGGTTTGCGGATACCAAAATGTTTATCAGTTCTTTGATAATAATATCTATATACTAGCTGCCCCGGCAAACATTTGTTTTGCCATAGGAAGTCGCCTTTGCACTCCGTGTATTGGAAGAATTACACATTTTAAACCTTCCCTGGACTTACACGAATAATTCAAGACTAAAATTAGCCAAATCTCGTGTTTTGGCGAGACTAACGACCATCAATTAAGTTTTATTAATATCTATATTATACATACATACATACATACACTTCACGCCTGTCTCCCAGAGGAGTAGGCAGAGACTACAGATCTCCATTTGTCACGATCCTGACATACCCCTTTTGCTTCATCTACATTCATACATCCTTTTCATACATGACCTCCGGTTTCGAGTACTTTTCACGCCACCTTCGGCCAGGACATCACCAATCTGGTCTGTATATGTCCTTCTGGGGGACCTCTACTCACCCGGCCCATTACATCACCCATATAAATCTCTTTCGTCAATCGACTTTCATCCATTCTCTCCATATGCCCATATCTATATTATATTTCAGTAAAAACTATGAAGTCTATTATCTATCTAGCAATGTATACATTTCTGTGAACAATTTCTTTTAGTACGTATTTATTTTACTATTTTTGATGCTTGAATGACAGTGGCATTCATTCTTATAATTATTATATACAAAGTAATCTTTATTTGACAATTGTGACACTTTAACACCTCAGGCACAACTCCTCCGGTTCACGCGAATGTCTCGACTCGGGCAGCGGCCGCGACAAGGAGAAACTTCGCGACAAGAGGGACAGAGACAGAGATAGACCGACCAGCAGAGACGGCCGCGACTCCGCCTCCACGCGGGAAAGAGACAGAAGAGACTCCGATAGAACCTCAATCAGCAAAGACAGAGACCACAGCCACAGAAGAGCGGATAGATTGCGTGACAGGGATTATAGTAGAGAAAGGGATTACAGAGGCTCGAGGAGTAGAGAGAGAATACCGAAGGATTATAGGGAGAAGGAGAGGGACAGAGATAGGCATCGCGTGACGCACCATTCCTGGGACGATGAGGAAGAGTGAGTGTTACAAATATTTATTAGGTTATGACAAACTTACGTACGCGCAGTCAAAACTAAGGATGTAATAGCGTTTAATGTGAAGGGTAGATAACTGGTGTGTTTTTGGTACTTTTGTTAGAGATGTTAACCAAACACGATATATCGCTACACTTTAACTATAACTGTATACTTAATTAACTGCACATTAGTAATTTAGTGCCTTTTCATTATTAGTAACTTTTGCAATCAGCGATACTGACGTAAAAAAACTACTGGTGTACTACTTCCAACTGTCGGAGAAATAACATGGTAATATTTATTTGCAGTTACAGTGACGGCTGCGGGTCCGGCCGCTCCTCTCCCAGGGAGAGGTGGCCCGAACACCGGTGGCGGAGAGAAGGTACTATTCTTTGTGATTCGAATTGTTATTTTCTCATAAGACGGTGTTCTACACACATCAAAAGTGTACAGGGATCAGAACATTTTTAACTCTAAAAAATCTAATTTATTTAAATCAAATGTAATCTTCTGGATTGGTCTCCTACCTAATTCCCCATGCATGTATCAATTACTTATCACCACATTTTGAATAAATTATGAATGAATTCAGTTTTTGTAAAATATATTCTTGATTGCAATCTCCTAAAATGTACTTGATCCCTAGATGTGTGTATGTCTATGATCCAAACTCTAAAACTCTCTTCAACAACTTCAATTAATAGAGAAGTGTGTCATTAAAATTCAAATTTAACAAAAAAAATCTGATCTGTAAATTTTAGTAAGTGCCTTTGCCTACCCCGCTTTGGGATTAAACGTGTTTTGATACGTAAGAGATGTCTATTGTTTTTTTGTATCATAACTAACTGACCCGACAAACATTATTTTACAAACATACATTATTAACAGTGCTACCTTGCTTCGCACTTGTGTGTACTATACATGTAAACCTTCCTCAATAATCACTCTGTATATTAAAGGAAACCGTATCAAAATCCATTGCGTAGTTTTGAAGATCCAAGGATGCATAGGGCAGACGTCAGGTGACTTTGTTTTATACTATGTATTGATTCCACTATTACAGAGCGTAACTACGGCTCGCTGGGCTGGCGGGACTCTAGAAGGAGAAACGAAAGTCGACAAAGTGAAGATCCGGACAGAAGGTAGGTAACATTAGTGCGTAGTTTTTGTGTATTCAGTAAAGTGGTGAGGTAATAGCCAGTTGAGTAACAATACAGTTTGATAGAAGACGTCAAAAACGTTTTCGGCGGAAAAGATTTTCTACGATATTTCTATTCAGCGACAGCTGAAGGCCGTCGGTAGGGTTCTATGTATATACTTTTGCTGGATTATATGATGGGCTATGTAGAAACATTTAATCGATGTCAGATATTACTCCGTCGAGGTCCACACAGCGGCGCAGCGGCTATAACATAAGGATTTCTTCCTCGTCGGCAAAACAAACAAAATAATTTTAAAGACGAACAGACTTCCCCAATACTAAAGTCCTTGAGATAAACCTGCGGACACTTTTGACAACCCAATTTACAGAATGTTGCGAGGAAATGCCCAGTGTTGTACCTATCGATAAATTTAATTGATATAATCGATAATATATGATTGTGGGGTGAATAGAAAAAAATAAAATATGTTTTTTTTTTCATTCTGACCTATTAGATGCCAATACTTATCATAACACATTAAAGAATAAAAATAAAGAAAAGAGGCCGACACAATACAGTAGTTTAACGAACTACTGTATTATGCTAACATGTTATGTTGTGTCACATGATTGTATTCCAAAACATAGACAATACCTATATCTGCGTTATTGTAAAAAATACCGTTATTGGTTAGTTCGTGGATAATTTTTTATCTCGATAAGCTATTTTTCTCGATTGTCTATGGTTTAGTGGATCTTGTAGGTAGATGTGAAATGGTTGTATCATTTAATTGATAGAGCTACCGACGACTTCATTATAAGGAACAGAAGGAAGGAAATTTGTTACAACTTTCTCACCTTAATTTACATACATAATATCAAGAGCATTTTATCGTTTAAATATCTACACTGTGGTTTTAACTAAGCTTTGGTAACTGTTCATCATCCCGCGTCACTGATTATTTCGGTCGGTTACATTGTCTTTACTTAGTGAAATTGACCTAGATTGTTTACTATAAGTCGGGAAAAGTTTATCGATATGACCGAATTTTATACCCCATGCCTATTTTAATTTTCCTAAACATTGCAACACTCTAATTGTCAAAAGTGTCCGCAGGTTTATCTCAAGGACTTTAGACGTCCGTCCCTCCGATTTCTTAGTTCTAAGTTACCCTCCGTTTATCGAATCTTGAATTCCTTATAATGAATCACCTTTGAAATATTTTCTTTCCAACAAAAAATAATAATATGTGAAATCGGTTAATAAAAAACGAAGTTATCTGCGGACAAACATGAAACAAGCATACATTTGGTCGAATGGAGAAATGTCAATAGAGAAATTTGAGGATTCTAAGAAATGTCAATAGATGCCACTACCTAGACAGGGTTGTCATTTCATATTTTTATTTTTTGTTGACAATTCTAAAATGAGTTTCTCCTTAAGATCATGTCTGATTAGCGCCATCTGTGAGATGTTTTGGAACTACTTTTGACATATTTGAAGCCATCAGAAAACCTGTCATTGAGAAGGAGTCCTTTTTTGAAGTCGCTTAAAACAGGGCTTGGGTTTGTCCCTGTATAAAAAAAAGTTATCCAGCCGAAGCGTAAGTTGACCTTTGTTCTCACACAGATACGGTTCAACACTATCGTGGAGCCGGCGGTCGTCGAACAGCGCGTCGCGTCGCGAGTCCGAGCGCCGCGACCGCCGCAGTCGACGGGACGAGCGACGGGACGGACGCGACGGACGCGACGCACGGGACGACGTCCGCTCGCACGAACCGAAACGGGACATTAGGGATGAGAGGAGGGACGATCCAAGGAGGTTGGTTTGTTCGTTAGCCTTAACACTTTGATAGATATTACTAGTTGTTCAGAGCTTATTTTTAGCGTGATTGCGGTTCGGGACGTATAAACGAATGACGCCATTTTTATTAAATGTTTATACCACGTATGAATGTCCGGAATACCCGGTATAAACATTGAATTTAATGTCAGTGTTTCTTTAAAGAATCTTATTTATGGAAGAAAATGAATCATATTTCTTATTTCTAGTTTAAATGTACAATTACTATCATCGTCATCATGTCAGCTCACTGACTCCACTGCTGGACATAGTCCAATGAAATATGAAATGAATGTGAAATTTCCAGCATGAAATAATATAAAAAAAATACACTTCACGCCTTTTAATCCCAAAGTGGGGTAGGCAGAGGCACTTGCTAAACAAGTTCCCACGATTCACCAAGGGTATTTAACCCAACGTGACAAGGGTTGAGCCCATCGCCGTTATAGGGTTTACACACCTTGTGGAGTGTAGGTTTCATCACGATGTTGTCCTTCACCGTACGAGCGTTGCGTTGCGTACATAGGCTCTGAAAAAGAGTCCCATTGGTACACGTCCAGTAGCCGGAATCGAACCCGCGACCTACCGGTTGCAAGTCAAGTATCCGACCAACTGGACTACAGACGCTCTCTCGAAATAATATAACCCTTAAATAAATAAGGCGTATAAATAGTAGGGACCCTACAGTTTTATACTTAATTGCCAGAGAGGAGCCCCGCGGTCGCGGCGGGTCGCGCGAGCAGCAGAGGTTCTCCAACGACTTCTCCCCGCGCGACCACTCGCCCTTCGACAACGACTTCCTCGACACGCCCGCCTCGGCGAACAAGAAGAGGGGCGCCTACTCTAGTTTGGAGGGGACTAGGTGATTCACCTATATTTTATACTACCTGTACCGCGCGGTATTCCTTGCGCCCTTTTGTTCCCGTGGGATTTTTTCGATAAAATAATAATATAGTCTTTGTCACACGCTGGTAGTCTATTTTCCCAATGACGATGGATATTTTTTAAATTGGTTCTTTTGGTTTTAGTAGTAACAAATATACAATGCCATCTTTCCTCTTTATAATGTTAGTCCTGTTGACTAACTGTTTTTTATTTTTGTACATGAGATTTGCTTTTTTTTATTGAAAATTTCAAACACGTCTCCAAAAAATCTCAATCTCAGTGCGTTGTATTCTGAAGTCGTGCAGTGTTCATTTGCAGGTCATGTTTGGACCATATACAAATTTATTATCAAATATGGTAGTGAAATGTTTTATCTACTGTAAAATACGAAGACAATCACTTATTTTTTGTACTCAACTCATAACATGTTGAATGTAAATGTCTAAACAAAGTCCAAACTTGTTCTAGATTTATATTCGAACCGGAAGAGACGACGGCGTCGCCCATATCGGCGAGCAGTGTGCGTCGCGAGGCTGACTCCTCTTCTCGCTTCCGTTTCGACTCGGACTCTGTCTCCCCCCGCTCATTGTTCGAAGACGACTTCACTTCGCTGTCCACGCCTAGAGCCCGCGCCGCTTCCATAGCCGAAGAGGACGAAGGCGAACTACCACCATTAAGGAAAACAGCTGAACGACCACACAAAGACATAAAAAAGTCCGATTCTGTTAATATATTCGTACGGGAAAATGATCCGTTTGAGAACGATGACTTTTTTGCGTGCACTGGCTCAGATAGAGCAGCGCGGCGGGAGAATTGGCCCGGCGACTTCCAAGCGTTTGATAACGCGTGAGCGGTGAAAAATGTACTTTTGGTTTGATAGTTTTCGTACTTTATCAGTACTGATTGTTTGCATTGTAATGTCACATAATCCCCGTTTTCGTGAATGAAATTTACGGTTAACTGTCTATGTTCAATTTGAATGGACAGTGTTCTTGTAGAATATAGATTTTTATACTTTGGTTTTCACCGAAATACTCAAGCTAACGTGAGAAATCTCTAAAGAAAGCAAAGTCTAGGGTTTCGTTACTGGCAACTTTCAGTGACAGATTTTCATAGACATTGTTGCCATAATCGATTTCAAGCTATATTGTGTCCAATTCACAGATAGCGAAACGGTCAATATAGAATGTATTGAAATATTTTGGGAACAAATTATGGGGCTTCAACGATTAGATTCAGATCAATGTTTAGTAGTGTCTCCTACCAAATAGGCGATTACGTTCGATTTTACGCTCGTCCGTCCTCAACTTTTTCACTTTAATTAATAAAACTTTGTGCGTGATTTTTTTAAATATTCCGTCACATTTTTTCCATATGAAGGTGACGAAGATAGAAAATACTCTTGGGACTTCAAGCTATTGTTTACTTTTTAGATACGGCATAGGAAAATACCAATTAGAACGGGTTTGATATTATGAACGTTAAGGACGACATTTGCTTAAGCTTTTAAATGAAACAACAACACAGTTTAGGCGGCCATTACCCATCACACCACCACCGTGACAACACTCAGGCTGGATCTAGGCAAACAAATGGCATGCTAATTTGGGCTTTATGTGGATAGTCAAAGAAGCTTGTCGATTGTACTGGAAATGTGAACATGTCTCATATGGTTCATAGTACTGACGTACAATTATTATTACCATATTATACAGAATGACAGTTGTCACAATTTTGCGTTATTTTAAAATGGCGTAAATTATATTTGTCATTTGTATGGGAAATGTAATATGTTCCTTTTTGGTGGTGTGAAGGGAAATGATTAAATATTTCAGTAATTATGCACAATCTCAACACAAAACGTGTTCGAGTAAGAACTTGTATAATATTGTATTATAAAATATACTACCATACTTTTATAATATAAAGTTAAATAAATCAATATATATAATATTGTAACGAGAAACTGAATTTATAGCGATTTTACTAAATATTTTGTATGACTAGTCAAACATTGCGGCTGATACTTTCATTGCACATTGTATGAAATAATCAATTACGTAGAAGCATTTTAACGTATAAGAAAAAAATCGTGTAAAAGCATTGATTAACCAATTTATATATTACTATGGAACTATGGAACAACTTAAGTCGGGATTTCCATACAAAAATCACGTGATTACATCCATAGAGCGACATCTGTCGCAAAAATAATTCAACTTTATTTTGAAACTTATGTTTTTAATTTACTGAAACATGCTAACATAATACTCTATTATATTCATATATTTTCTGTAATTTTGCGACACAATAATATTTAGTGTCGTATTAATATGATTTTTTATTCTGAATAGCATTCCCCCAGCCTTTAATGCAACCTGTGATACGATTAAGCAACGCCCAGAATCAGTTGATTTTGATATCGCTTGTTAGATATTAATCTAATAGCCGATTGCGGAGTCGATGATAGAAAATTAAGTAAAAAAATATATGTTTGACATTTTGACTAAAGAATGAACGATACTATGCGAATGGATCAGAGCCGTTCATTCGTTCTTTCAAAATGGCGGTCAACATTAAATTCATCGATTTTGCAATCATTGCCAATTTAGTGTCATTTTCGACATAATTTTAAGTTACAACATGGACCATTATGCACTGATCTCGATATTTTAAATATAATGTGAATGTTGTGTAAGATATGATTTGTAAAAAAAAAATCACGTTTAATTTTATTTATTTGTACATTCGGCTTCGAGTGACGTGAAATGTGCACAGGGGCACAAATATCCACCAAAAAAATTGTTTCATCACTTTGTCCGGTTCAAATGGTGTAAAACATAACGTTCTCCAGTACAGTGTTTTTGGTAGAAAATAATTGTACTAACGAAATAAAATGTAGCCATTGTATTCAAGGTTTGTACCGGGTATTATGGTGCGTTATTACAAATTATATAAACTCGGAGAGTCCTTTGTTCGAAAGAGATACTTTTAGGAGTAAATACTTCGAGGTGCCGAAAAGATGTAATTGTGTCAAAACGTCAAAAAGAACACGACTGAAGCTTCGGATATATCGCGCTGTCACTCGGTAAAACATTAAATACGACCTTACTTTCCTTAAAATATAACAAATACCCATTTTCGTGAGTACTTCAGTACAGTCGACCAAAAAAATTGGTCTACCACTTGTCATGATAACTAATATATCGTTAAGGTAAAGATTTTATCATGTGACAAAGAAAAAAAATTACCTTCTTTAAGAATTCATAGGAATTTCAACTTTAGAATGGTGGACCATTGTTTTGACCAACTGTACCTACATTATAAAAGTAAAGCTTGGTGTAGTCTCAGTTGTTCGGCGCTAAGCAAAAGTCAACCTATAGTGTAGAGAATAAAGGCCGTTTTGATGTTGAATCTATTAGAGGTGTCAAATCGATTTGTACTTTAACACCACCGAATAGAGTATATTTTACATTAACCATCTGACAAAATTACCAAACTACTGAGACTTGACGTAAAGATTCAGTGATAAGTGCTGTTTAATGATATTTTTTAAGTTTAATTTATACAAACATAATGTTACTAACACGTATTATTTATCTCGCTGTGATATTTTTTTTTATTTGGTGTTTTGCCCGAGTGATTTTATTCAACAATAAATGGTGAAGAATGTTTTTTTTAAATATGTTCTTAATATTATTATAGTTCCTAAGCGTATTTATTTATACATTGACATTTCCAATAGAATAACTTGCCATTATAATGTTTGTAGTTGGTGTAGCAAAGTATTATATAACGCATTTATACTTGTTGATTTTGCCATTGTAATTCATTACAAATATCACCCAATATATATATATATATACTAATTATTATATGTTACAGTTAAAACCGGTTTTTAGATAGAACGCGTTTTTCCTAGTTAGAACTAGTTTTTACTTAATTCCTTTGTTAATACTAGAAATACCCAGTTAAAACTAGAATTTACCACTGATATATTTGATTTCAGATAAAACTAGTTGTCACATCGAGCTGTAGTTAAAACTAGCACAAGATAAACTAATTTGAAAATGAAAACAATATGCTTTTAAAAATATTTACTTTAATATTAAAAACACAAAAGGAACATTTTATAGAACTTCGACTTAAATTATTTGCAAAGATGACAATATCTTAATATATAAAAATCCAGTGTCATGATGTTTGTTCCCAATGAACTCTTCACCAAGGCTACCGATATTCACAAAAGTTGGCATTTATATGTAATTTTGTTCGATTTGAGAGATAGGATGGTTTACATTTCATGACATCCACTGCTGGGCACATGCCAGTGCAGGTGGGGACCAAATGGGTGTCGGAGTGGGGTCCCCGGCACCTGCTTGGACGGCCCCGGGAAGGGCGGCGGTTACCATATGGCCTGGTAACTGCCGCCGGTGAAGGAGGTCGCTGGGGCAGACACACCACCGTCTGCCCCGAGCCGGAGTCCGACAGGACCGATCGCTTAGGCGGGTCCTGATGCAAGTCCTTCGGGTACTCCCGGGACCCGCCCTGCTTGCGACACGGAGATCATCATGGGGGTTTAGTCGGTAAGAGTCCGACACTATCCCGTTCGCTGTCCCCATGGCGGCGGGGTGTCCATGAGGAATACCCCATGTAAAAAAAAAGGACAACGTCTGTCGAGTCCACTAGTTAAATTTAAGTACCTACGTAAATAAAATAATCAAATAAATGAACAGAACACAACCATAAAATTTAAAAAAAGAAACATTATTAAAGAACCTTGATTAACACACAATAAAATATAATCAGTCAAACTTGAATTTAAAAAAGGATCAGGATCTACTTGTTATTGCAAGAAAAACTATCGTGGCATTTTGAATTACATAGATAACCACTTTTCTGGCAGAGACACCTTTTTGACATACATCCTTTCTTGCAAACGCAGCGCATAAATCCTTGGCCTGTTCCTATGGCTGTTTCCTTAGCAACAGTTCTCAAAGGTACCTAAATAATTTCTAACCTCGGTCGGAAGTCGGAACACTTTTAACTGACTCGCTGCGGAAAAACGCGTTTTGTCTAGTGCGAACACGTTTTAACTGATATTCGATTTGGACATTAGTTAATTCTAGTATTAACGAAGGCATTAAGTAAAAACTAGTTCTAACTAGGAAAAACGCGTTCTATCTAAAAACTGGTTTTAACTGTAACAT
>SJJU01000523.1:0-37400 GCA_012932125.1 Conopomorpha cramerella | reverse complement strand
CTGGCGAGCTTGGGTCTGCTGAGAGGTCTCAGCAGCTCTTTGAGCCGCGTGACGTTCGGCACCCAAGAACTGGCGAGCTTGGGTCTGCTGAGAGTTCTCAACATCTCTTTGAGCCGCGTGACGCTCTGCATCCAAGACCTGGCGAGCTTGGGTCTGCTGAGAGGTCCCAACATCTCTTTGAGCCGCGTGACGCTCTGCATCCAAGACCTGGCGAGCTTGGGTCTGCTGAGAGGTCTCAACATCTTTTTGAGCCGCGTGACGCTCTGCATCCAAGACCTGGCGAGCTTGGGTCTGCTGAGATGTCTCAGCAGCTCTTTGAGCCGCGTGATGCTCGGCATCCAAGACCTGGCGAGCTTGGGTCTGCTGAGATGTCTCAGTAGCTCTTTGAGCCGCGTGACGCTCTGCATCCAAGACCTGGCGAGCTTGGGTCTGCTGATAGGTCTCAACATCTCTTTGAGCCGCGTGACGCTCGGCATCCAAGACCTGGCGAGCTTGGGTCTGCTGAGAGGTCTCAGTAGCTCTTTGAGCCGCGTGACGCTCTGCATCCAAGACCTGGCGAGCTTGGGTTTGCTGAGATGTCTCAGCAGCTCTTTGAGCCGCGTGACGCTCTGCATCCAAGACCTGGCGAGCTTGGGTCTGCTGAGAGGTCTCAACATCTCTTTGAGCCGCGTGACGCTCGGCATCCAAGACCTGGCGAGCTTGGGTCTGCTGAGAGGTCTCAGCAGCTCTTTGAGCCGCGTGACGCTCTGCATCCAAGACCTGGCGAGCTTGGGTCTGCTGAGAGGTCTCAACATCTCTTTGAGCCGCGTGACGCTCTGCATCCAAGACCTGGCGAGCTTGGGTCTGCTGAGAGGTCTCAACATCTCTTTGAGCCGCGTGACGCTCTGCATCCAAGACCTGGCGAGGTTGGGTCTGCTGAGATGTCTCAGTAGCTCTTTGAGCCGCGTGACGCTCTGCATCCAAGATCTGGCGAGCTTGGGTCTGCTGAGAGGTCTCAACAGCTCTTTGAGCCGCGTGACGCTCTGCATCCAAGACCTGGCGAGCTTGGGTCTGCTGAGAGGTCTCAACATCTCTTTGAGCCGCGTGACGCTCTGCATCCAAGACCTGGCGAGGTTGGGTCTGCTGAGAGGTCTCAACAGCTCTTTGAGCTGCGTGACGCTCGGCATCTAAGACCTGGCGAGCTTGGGTCTGCTGTGAAGCGTCCGACAACGTCGTCTGCCCTCACGTATCTGCCCGTTCGGGTAGGCATAGTTATGTAGATTCGTGCGCTCCCCCACCACACGACAGCGCCGTTGCCGGCCGCCACACTTCGGCGAATGTGCGCGACGACGACCGACGACCAATGACAGCGGCGGTGATGCAGAGTATTCGTTAAAAGGATTTTTTACTTCAAAGCCAATTTTTTTTTAACTTGATACACCCAAAACTTCTAAATATCATGTTCCTAGGTTCAGTGCTTAAGATTTTGTATACAAAAAGTTTGGTTTCGTAGTTCCCGTTCCGAATCAGTTCCGTTCCGTTCGAATTTCGGAATTCCGTTTGTAGAAAAACTCTGCACATCCTAAGAGACCTACGTACCAAGTCTCATGGTTTTATCTTAAAAATGACAAACACTTTTAACCCCTATTTCACCCCCACACTGGTAAAAAAGTAAAAATGCTAAAACAAACGATTTTTGTATCTTATTTAGTGCTTAAATACAAAATGTAATGTTTTTATCTTCAAAAATTACGAACTTCATACAAACTTTCAACCTTTATTTCATCCCCTCACAGTTCGAAATTTCAAAAACGCTAGAACAAATGTTTTATTATTTCTTATCAAGTGCTTAAATATAAAGTTTCATGGTTTTATCTTTTAAAATTAAGAAATCCCATACAAACTTCCATCCCCCTTTTCAACCCCTTACCACCCCTATTTTGCAATAAAAAGTAGCCTATGTTCTATCTCAGGGTCTAAAGATTGTCTGTGCCAAATTTCATTAAAATCGGTTGAGAGGTTTAAGCGGGAAAGCGTAACAGACAGACAGACAGACAGACAGACAGAGTCACTTTCACATTTATAATATTAGTAAGGATAAAATAGCACTATATACCAATATAATACATACAACTATGAGCATAAACTAATCCGATGACTTAAGAAGATATTCCTTAAGTTTGATTTTGAACGACTCGGCTGTTTTCAAACTTCGTATTTCAAGAGGGAGAGAGTTCCACAGTCGTATTGCAGTTACCGTAAACGAATTGTGAAAGAATTGTTGGGAATGTTCGGGACATTTAAGAGTTAGGGAATGACAGGAGCGCATAGAACGACTACTCGAAGAAGATGAACTAATGAATTGGAATCTACGTTTTAAATAATCAGGTGCTGTGGGATTAAACAAAATTGTGTATAGAAGAGAGAGGACGTGAGCATTCCGGCGCAGACGAATGGGGAGCCACTTGAGCTTGGCACAAAATTCAGACACATGGTCGTATTTACGGAGGCCGTATATGAAGCGAATGCAGTAATTTTGGAGTCGCTCAAGTTTGTTAAGTAAGGTCAACGAAACAGGTGTCGTAATCTAAAATGGGGAGGAGCAGGGATTGAGCCAAAGTAATTTTGGTGGCAGTTGGCAGAAAGTTACGCAGCCTTCGGAGTGATCCAGAGGCAGCAAATAACCCTCTACTTACCTCATTTATTTGCGGCATCCATGACAAAGTTCTGTCGAAGATTACCCCGAGGTTTTTTACGGAATCACTGTATGGTATCTTTGTACCACCAAATACTACGTGTAATCTCATTACTGTTTAACCATTTCGGAGACACATTCAGCCCGTCGGCGAGTTATCAGTTAAAACGCATAATATTGTCATCTATTTTCATCCTGTAAAATCCTATGTAAATGAATCTTCATAAGTTATAGAAACCTACCGATTTAATTAGAGATCACCCGAATGAATTAAGAGTTTAATTTTTACTAGCGACCCGCCCCGGTTTTGCACGAGTTATCAGTGGTTTTCTACAAAATTAAACTTGTAAACCTTTCTCATGAATCACACTATCTATTACAAATCAAAATCCGTTGCGTAGTTTTAAAGATTTAGGCATACATAGGGACAGACATTGGAAAGCGAATTTGTTTTATACTATGTAGTGCTATTGCACGTTTTACACTTCTGTTCCCATAAAAAGAAGTAAATTGTAAATGTAAATAAAGTTCTGTCCAGAAAGAAACTCTATAATGAGAAGAAGAACTGACAAGAAACTCGGTGCTCGTCTTTTTCAATTGTGATTAAAAAAGTTATTGCAAGGCAATCTATTAGCTTTTATTTGTTCTGACAAGTCTATAGAAAACGGTGCAAACAATTTATTCTTGCTCTTTACTTATGATAAAACATGATGTTCATTTTGACTTTTGAATGTACGATATTTAAAAAAAAAATTATCGATAAATAATTTAATCGTCGAATTCTGAAAAAAAAATCAAGCTTAAGTAATTCTTGAGGCGCATGTGTCTCGCTCGGCGCATTGTCTCTTTTTGACACTGGGCATTAAAGTCAGACAAAGCATAAAACTTACCCTTGATTCACGTTCCAGAATAGAGTCTAAGTCCATTCTAAAAAACATGGTATTGATTGGTAGAGCGTCTGTGATACAGTTGGTCGGACACTTGACTTGTAACCGGGAGGTCCCGGGTTCGGGTCCGGCTACTGGACGTGTACCAATGGGACTCTTTTTCAGAGCCTATGTACGCAACGCAACGCTCGTACGGTGAAGGACAACATCGTGATGAAACCCGCACACCACAAGGTGTGTGAACCCTATAACGGCGATGGGCACATCCCCTGTCACGTTGGGTTAAATACGCTTGGTGAACCGTGGGTACTTGCTTAATGGGTAATGAAAGCGGTAATTGTAGAGTAGCATAATATGATGTTTAAGGGATTTGCATTTCAAACAGGCTTTGGTTGACTGGCATTAGCGGAAAGCATGAACACCTAAGCATTTTTCAGGACCGAGGAAGAGTTTTTCAGGACAATGTTATAGCGGGCGGTAACATTCATTTCTTGAAACTTTCTACAAAAGTAAAGCGGATGCTTCTCAGAATCGCAGATGATACACTGAGAAGAGTAAGAGGACGAATGACGTTTATAATTGACATTACTAACTTCGGAGGGTACACCGTACGTATGATCAAGGCAAGTGATCGTTTCTTGGCTTCTAGGACCTTTATGCTAGACATCTTAGTACGGCGCGGTGGAAGAATACGTAAACCACAAGCGGTTCAAGCGAGTGTAGCTTAGAATGTTCGAGAACAAGCCACGACAATTGAATGGAGAGCGAAGCGGTGAGGTGTGTGATATGTGTATGCAGTGTGTGTGCCTGTGAGAGGTTTTTATAGTGTAAGAGTAGTGGTATGCGAATTGCATCCGGCTCGAAGCACCAAAAACATGGGGGAACGAAAAAGGGGTATAAATACCTTGCGGCTCTGGTTCCGATTATGTTCGGGAGGAAGAGGTTGATGCGCTTCGCACTCGTGGCACACTTTGCTTGACGCACACACCTTTTAAAGTTTATTTATAACACAAGCATTATTTTTATATTTTCCATAGATCACAGGAAAAGCGCTATTCCTTTTTTTTCACTATGTACGCTAGAGCGCATGCGCGGTGCTTTTTCTTCTTATTTCCTTCTTCCGCCGCAAGGTAAACGCAAAGAGGATAGGTGGCGAGCGAGAGGGAACAAGAAGTTTGTGTGCAGTGTATATGTAGTGGAAAGGTTGAGATGGGCTCAATCAAATACCATTGCAGTTTTTTTTAAATAATTCCTTTATTAATGGTTTGATTTAGGTGAGATTATTATTTATATGTGAAAGTAGGTGATAGGTTTATCTGGACCACGTCTTGATCTTACGTTTGTATATTCTTCCATTTCCGATAGTTAATAATTCGGTGTTAGCCGGCTTATCGGCGTATGTTTCAGTTCGTTATAGTGCAGGCGCACCGGTTGGTTTGCTGGTTTTGCATGCTTGAGTTTATAATCTTATGGAAATGTCTTGCCTAAGTGACGCGGTGAATGTGTATAATGCAACATACATACTATGATTTCCATTATGTTGTACCAATTTTTTCTTACTGGCATAACTTTATAAACTAAAAAACTACCAGCTATGTTATAAAACGAGTGTTGTAAAATTTAAATTAGATACTTACCTACTGCAAAGTACCTATTTTAAGTTACGGGTAACGGGACAATATTTTACACATTTTTGAAACAAACATAGCTATGAGCTTTAAAAATTGCACGAAAGTAACAACGTGTTATCCTGGTCAGACAAGATCTTGAAACAAGCCTGTAATCATCAAGTATCAAGATCGTTTTTTTAAATTTATTCAATATTTTTCAGTGATACCAAGCAGTCATTTTTTTTTCAAATTTCCCCCCTGTTTTAATACCACGACTCGCTGGCTAGACTATAGAAATGTGATATCTCGAGTGTCAGGAATTTACGTGGAATGTAGCATCGTCTTGCTGGCATGACATCGGCTTGGACCTTAAATTGAAATTAGTATCTGGACGACGTCATATTTTATTTAGCTGTAAGTGTAGTGTAAGATGGACAATCGACACAGAAACTAGTAGTGACCTCTATGACATAGAGGAAAATTAGTTTCAAAATGCCGCGTTTGTTTTGTTACATGAACCTGGAATCGAACCCTTGTGACTGGGTAAAACGATTTGGATGTTTTTTTTTTGCCAAAAACTGGTGGCTCCCGTTTGTTCCCATTTGAATTTTGTTCAGTTCAGAAATTTTGTTCAGTTCGTGGGGAATGTTGGCTGTAGGCTCATTTTCCATACCCACGTTCTTTTTGTATATAGATTTGAATTTGACATAAGTTGTCACTGTTGTGTTCAGACAATGGTATCCATAAGAAAACCACAAATCTTAATCTTTTACCGACTGAAGTCTGTTCTTTCTTCCTTAAATTTATAGGTCTTGGCTGTAGATTATTTTCTTCCCATTGGGCATCTCTACGAATTAAATGTTATGTAAAATGTATTAAATATGTACACATTAGGGAGCTAAACAACTCATTACCTATAACCTCAATATCAAACCTAACCTCTATAACCACTGCCTCAAAATTTCATGTCACCAGCTAATAAACCACGTCAATATACCAACTATCAACAGCGAAGTAACATTGGCTGCACAATCTCCAGGCCGAGATTAACAAACTAAAAGCAATCAATAAATTGCTTTGCATTCATGTTATTACTTTAAAATGCTCTCTGACGGCTTTGCAGCAGTATATGCTGGTACTGGTATACGAGCATTTTAATTTCGCTTCTGTTGGTTGGGCATACGGTGTAGGGTAAAACTGTACAAAATTGCCCATCGATTTAGGGGGGGGGAAAAGGTGTCGAGGGGATGCGGGAGGGGTGGGTAGACCACCCTTATAAAGTGGGGAGCTGTGGAAACTTAAAAAAAAGGTTTTTTTTTATTTTAATGCTTTTATTTTTTTTTGTTATGTTCACTAATCCAGTACAAACTTTCTCTATTTTTTGTAATTTTATGTTACTGTAAAGATCCAAATTGTGTGTGGTGAAAACGTTAAAATATAGATGTGATAACTCTTACCGAGATAATTACAGTAAGTAACCCAAGCTGGTGTTATATAGATGTCTGGCCTAACCTAACCTATTGTTCCTGTCTATTAATTGATTTATGCCCTAAGATTTACTTCCGAGCTATTACAATACCATAAATTCAAACCTACATCACTTATAAGTGTTGTACGATTTGTTTTCGAACAACTGTGGGAAAGATAAACAAAGAAACTTTGACAGAGTGACTCATGCACCCACGCATACACATGGATAAACAATGTAGCGCCGTGTTGCGTATAATTTCATAAGGTTTCAGAATAGCATGTTTCCAAACATTTTTACACTTCAAAAATTAAACAATAATTATATTTTGTGTTTAAATTACAAAAGATTTTATTAATTAGACTAAAAGAAGTAAGTTACATGGAAATGCTAATAAAATATAAATAGTATGCGTAAATGCAACTTTAAACGAAACGTCGATCACACTTGGCTCTAAGATTTCCAACCTTGGCACGCCACATTGAAGACAAAAAAAATAAAAGTGCCAGAAATGAGTGATAGTGAGGATAGCCCACCATTTCCATAGCACGCTTGTGGGCCAGCCGCACCGTCAGTCTCCACGTCACAGCTTTCGTCGTCATCACAAGTAGGACACACTGATTGAAGACTTTTCTCTTCAGGCACTAAGCGATTGCTTACTTCCCAAACATTGCCCAACTGAGCTTAATTCTTCTGTATACCTTTATCCCGTATACCGGTTATCGAAGTTGTTTCTACCCAACTGCAATGTCTCCCCGGTTTCGGTAGAACATGTTAATTGAAAATGACCTTGGTTTTATTCAAATTTTATGTTTCGTGTTATACTTAGCAAGCCTTTTATTAATATTTAATGCCCATTTTGTAGGGATACATTAAACACAACCAGTCCGCCATCTTGTAAGTACCGCCATGTTGGATTGAGAAAAACGTCACATAGTTTACCATGCACAGTCATCCGAACTGAACGTGCATACAAAATTCCTGCTAAATCGTCGAGATTATCTGCTTCAAAATAAATCCGCCATATTGTTTTCGAGTAATACTTAGCAAGCCCTTTCATTTGATACCCATATGGTAGGGGTTGATTAAAAATAACACCGTTTTTGTAACGTGAAATTTGTTATAAACATAATCCTCATTAAAAATATATAACAGTTTTGTCTCTATCACATTGAGTTTTCTTTTCACAGCTACATAGTCGTTGCTGACCTCATATACGTTACTTTGTTTTCATAACTGCATTTAGTCGACTGTGTAACTATTGTGTTTACTAAGTCACATTTTAATTACGTTAGTTGGATCGTAAATATGCCACGAAAGTTCTGTTATGTGTGTGGAGATTTAACTTTTACGTCACTGATTGAACAGTGTTATTTAAACTACTTATTTTGGTTTTCATGTGAGGAATCACGACAAATCCTGGTTTCCACATAAATGTTGTGTAACGTGTGTTGGGCTCCTTTTAGGTTGGGCTAAACAAGAACCTAGACATTTGCCATTTGCTATACCTACCAATGATTTGGACGGAACCAAAACATCATGTAAGTGATTGCTATTTTTGTTTCACTCAAATAAAATATATTACTTACTACTAAATCCAAACACACTATCCAGTATCCAAACTTGTCTTCGGCCCAAAGACCCATCCTACATAGTGCTGACCGGCCTGTGCCGATGCCTGCAAATTAAAGAAAACTGAATAATCAAGAAAAAATCGCCTGGAAATGTTTTGTGATTGTTGTTCAATCAGGTAACCATAAAGTGGAAAATTACAAAGATTTAATAAATACCTAACCTTATGATGTTCAAAGTTTTGGGGTACAATATGTCCTTTAAATACATATGCTGGACTCTCATCTGGATTTCTTTCCGGCAAATTTGGGTGCTGTGAGCTACGAACAAGGTGAGAGGTTCCGTCAGGATATTTCCTTAATGGAGAAATGTTATCAAGGGAAATGGAGTCCAGGAATGCTAACGGACTATTGTTGGAGACTTAAAAGGGCCTACCAGAAGCCAAATTTTCAAGAAAATCATAAGTATCTATTACCTAGATATCTATATCTATCTTCTATCTGTATCTATATCTATTCTATACTTTTAATAAAACTGTGTAGGTTCCAAAACTGTACATTGATTCTTTATACGAAAAAACCGGTGGAGTATATTAATTTGCCGTTACAGAAGCTGAATTTAATATTTTTGGAAAAAATGTCTGTCTGTCTGTTTGTCCGCGAATCAAAACGGCTCGACAGATTTTAATAAAATTTTACACGTACAGATACCTTATACAATGGAATAACATTTAGGCTAACTTTCATCCCGCAATTCAAATTGGTTCCCGTAGCATCGTCCGGAAAAGAATTATCGTTTTCGGATAAACGGCTGAAAATATCGTAATGAAATTTTCTTTGGTTGATAGGATTTTCAGAGTTCTGGACCTTCATGCTTTTAAAATGTATCCTAAAATTCGTTGAGGATAGGTAAAATACACGGAAGATTTAAAATTAAACTGTAAAATGTACATTAAATACAGATGGAGTATTTCACACGCTTATTGCATGCGCCGATAGCTCACTCAAAGGTCAATTTAAGTTGAATAATGTATATAAATTTGGTTGGTCTATGTAAATATTACTTTTATTTATTATTCAGGCCGCACGTGTAATCTGGTCTTTACAATTATTTTCACGTATACAAGGTCTTACTATTTAACTCGGTATTTTATACAATTATTCCAAAGTGATACCAACTGAGATCAAAATCAATTAGTAAACTTTCAATTCAAAACTGACGTAAAATATAGAGAAGTTTGAGTAAGGGACAATATTTTCTGTCTAAGAATTTTTGGGTTGAATATTGATGGGATGGATGGAATGAAATAAATGTTATTTATCCTAATAATACGTAAGTACCAATGATTTGACGATAGGTACTAACTACTCCTATGTAGGAACTATCGGTTTATGTAAAGAAACCTAGTAAATGTTTTGTAATTCACTGAATATTAAAAAAAATGGTTGCCAAAGACATTTTATACTAAAATGGCTATAACTTTAGTGTTAATGGGGGGCTAGAGCGATGAAATTGATATTTTGCGAAGGTACCAACTATAGGCTAACTGATTCACACCTATTTTCTCCCCCAAAGTTACCGTAACTTGGCTGACTCCACCATGGTCCAGCCATCCTGACGTCAGAATAAATAAATGCTATTTATTCTAATTATACGTAAGTACCAATGTTTTGACGATAGGTACTAACTACTCCTATGTAGGAACTATCGGTTTATGTAAAGAAACCTCGCAAATACTTTGTACTTAACTGAATATTTCAATAAAAATGTTTGCTAAGGACATTTTTTACTAAAATGGCTATAACTTTAGTGTTAATGGGGCTAGAGAGATAAAATTGATATTTTGCGAAGGTACCAACTATAGGCTAACTGATTCACACCTAGTTTCCCCCCCAAAGTTACCGTAACTAGGGTAACTCCACCATGGTTCAGCCATCCTGACGTCAGAATGGCGGGCCACTTGTAAATGCTATTTATTCTCTTTTTACGTAGGTACCAACTATTCTACGATAGGTACCAACTAGTACATGCTGGTACTAACTTTTCGTATAAGGAAACACTGAAAAATGCAACATGGTCCAGCCATCCTGACGCACACGTTATTTATTGTAACTACCTAAATACTTCAACTACATTAAAATGAAATAAAAAGTGCTCCTTATCAACTAAAATTAAACATAGGTATCTATGCCATCTAACACATTTCACTTTTTTACTTGTTCCAGAAAATGACCTGTAACATGTACTGTACTGTAAAATGAACTGTAATATTTTGGTAATAAGCTCCATTTGTGATTCCATGATGAATTCAATTCAGAGGTTAAAACAAAGTCTTCCTTTCAAAACGAATAGGATCGAAGTTAACTCATGTTCTTTAGTGCACTTCGATCCCATAAATATGGGATAAAAGGAAAAATTTCTTCTTATGGGATTCATAAATATGGGATCTAAAAGGAAAAAGTCTTTCGAGCCCATGGGATCGAACTCATGGGATCCAAGTTGCCGGAGGGGCGGCGGGGTGTCCATGAGGATTCCCCCACGTAAAAAAATGGGTATTATCCCAGGACCAGGATATTTTATTTTTTTATTTAATACCAACCAGGGCTAGGCTAGAGACATATGGTAAGCAAATTCCCACGGTTCGCCGAGTGTATTTAACCCAACGTGACAGGGGATGACTCCATCGCTGTTATAATGGTACCCACTCCTTGTGGTATGCGGGTTTCATCCCAATGTTGTGACCTTTAATGTATGAGTGTTCCGTACCGATCATTAGCACTAAAAAGAGACCCATTGGCCTAGTACAGCAGGTCACGAATCCACAACCTCTCGATTGCAGATCCAAGTACCTTACCACTAGGCCACTGACGCTCAACCGGTGACTTTGTGGTTTTGTTTTACAGTATAAATATCGGTAATAAATTACCTACAATATCTGGCAATCCATAATTGCTAGGTAGCTATACTTTTCAACACACTGTCAATTTTTTTTTAGCACAGTGCACAAGCGTTTGTTCACCATCCCGTTTAATGTTAAGCACCTTCGTGGTCTACAATGGAGCACACTTGTTCATTAGGTAGCTATTTAAGACCTCCAAAATATATTGCGTAGGAAACAGTAGTTACACTGTAACGAATATTAAGTAATTTATAATAATAAAAAAATCTTCGAACTTGTATAGTGCCCATCGTATCACTGTCTTGGTACCTACTGCGTCGCTAACACTTACCATGCCCTTTGGACGCCTATGTACATAGGTACTGACCAGTATTTCCAAAGTAGGCCACTGTTCTAGATTGACCATTTGTAGGCGGCAGAGGCGTCGAAAGAGGAGCCGTGAGACACAAAAAAATTATAGCTATATCCGCTGATAGAGCTCAAAACAAGTACAAAATTATTTAATTTAAAGATGATTTAAAGTTATAGTGGTTTATAAGAGGGTGAAAAATATTAAAGTAAAAATAGCCATATGACCTACTGATATAACGTTTAGTGGTGTACCCGAACAAAATAATTAATGGATAAGTACCTACCTATAAAAAATTGGTATTTCAGAGAGGTTGCGCTCTTATAATAATAACGCCGTACACCTACACATGGATAAAGGGTAGGAATAGAGACATATCATCGTCGTTCCTATCAACTGTCGAAAGCTTTTGTGTAGTCGACAAATGCCACATATCTATAACGATTGATTGTATTCGCCAAATTTCTCGTGTCCTACTCTTCAGCAGATATATTATTACTGTACGTATACTAGTTTACGAGAAAATCGACATTGAAAGTGGCTCTGCTGGGGAGCATGCTCTTCAGCAGGGACACCCGCTGCAGCTCAACCGGGAGTGCTAAAGTTTTTTTTTATTTATAAAAAAAATAATAAATACACTTCACGCCTTTAATCCCAAAAGAGGGGTAGGCAGCAACTGTAATCGTTGCTGTACTCTCGTACTATCTCTTTGTATTTCCATTATTGATTCGGCCGAATGTGAAACTTCGGGTCATTTTTTTTATTTATTTATTTATTAACGTTTAATACAATACCATTACAGGTTGCCCTATTGCGATATAACTGAAATATGGCATCTAGTGTACGTGCAACGCAGAATGTGTAAATGGAAATCAAAGTTTATTCCAATATACATTTTGATTCTAAAATGGTTAAAGATAAGTGTACACATATACAGTACTGTTGTATTGGGCTGAGCCTTAGGTGGATTCCCGGAGACCCAGCTGATTGAGAACACTTGGTTGTGTCGTAGATTATAGTTTAATGATTTATTAATAGTACAATGTTGATATGACGAATATAATATTTAGGCGCAAAGAAGTCGCATCGTATTCCGGGGCGTATTGGAGAGCGAGTGATGCAGCGGGGCGGGGTTCACAGCCACTCGACGTGACGTAGGAACCGGTCCACCGTCGAACCGTTGCTCATCCCGGAGAATAAGGCGCGTTGTGTTACGCTACGTCCTCAGTGAACAAATTGATGCGATGCGTTGCGGATACGATGCGGTGCGGATTTACTGCGATCGGTACGGATCGGATGGAGTGTCCTGCCTGAACTTGACATTTCGCGTGAAGTTGCGTTTTCCAACAAACATGTTTAGGCTCATATTTAAAGTATTTACCCTTTGCTATTCAAGGAATATGCAACAATGTTATTGTCTACATTTGATTATATTGTAAATAAATTATAAAAACGAAATTGAAATGGTTTGTTTTGATGTTTCGTACGAAATTCGTCCGAAAATCGCAAGCCGAATTGACATTTCCGCAACGCAACTACTCGTACGAATGTCAGTCGGAAAGACGTAGGACACTTGTATTGATTACGAAGATTTGCAATTGACAGCGTGCGTTCGTGCCAATTTGTTCACTGACATCGTATCAATTTGTTCACTGAGGACGTAGGGTTAGATGGTTGCTACATCAAACGTTTAGGCGCTATATGTGCCTGAACAACTGTAATCGTTGCTGTACTCTCGTACTATCTCTTTGTATTTCCATTGTTCATTCAGCCGAATGTGAAACTTCGGGTCATTGTGACCATCAGAATGATGAGTCACCCCATTTTTTTAAGGTTTAGAAAGAATTCTGCATATATAGACTACTATTGGTGCCCAATTGGTGCCATTTAGTGCCTACCATTAAACAATTGGTTCCTCAATATTTTCTGCAAAATAGGCATTCTAAAGGTGACTGTTCATCCTGACGTCAGGTTGTTGAGTCACCCATTTGTATTACAAGAACGGATAGATATTTTTTAATTTTTATTACGTCACGGGTCATTATTAGGCACACTTCGTGTAAGAGGCGTTAAATGGCTGTGTACCTTTTTTATTATTTGTAAGACTGTAGGTTTCATATTACAGTTACAACTTTAGCACTCCCGGTTGAGCTGCCTTGATCGACTAAACCATAAAAATTAATATTGTCAAATAAAAAAAAACTACGAGACGTACATGGATTCTTTCAACACGTACACATTGTGCGTTGTACGTACACTAGATTCCATATTTCAGTTATAACTTTAGCACCTGGTTGAGCTGCCTTGATCGACTAAACCATACAAGTTAATATTGACAAATAAAAAAAAACTACGAGACGTACATGGATTCTTTTAACACGTACACATTCTGCGTTGCACGTACACTAGATTCCATATTTCAGTTATAACTTTAGCACTCCCGGTTGAGCTGCAGGGGGTGTCTCTGCTGAAGAGCATGCTCCCCAGCAGAGCCACTTTCAATGTCGATTTTCTCGTAAACTAGGATACATACAGTAATAAATGAACTACGTACAGTATCTACGTAACACGTACACTATTTTGGTATATAATAGTCCAGCATTTGTTTGGGTGTCTCTGCTGAAGAGTAGGACACAATTTCTCGATAACTTGGTTGAGCGTTTGTAGGTGGTGAGTAGTCAAATAACCGTGAGAGTCAAGATAGGGGGGTACCATTATGGATTACGACGAATTTTAGGTACATTCATAGTACCTTTCAGTACCTGTATGGAAAAAATCTGTAGGTTATAACTCTATTTTGATACACTCGCCATATTGACCGTCAATGTGGCGGCTGTATCAGTATTTTATATATTAGTAATCATTATAGAAATTTGATAAATATCCCAAAAAAGTACCTAAACTGTACGTCCTAGTACCTATATAAAACAGACATATACCTACTTGCAAACAAAGTTATGAGCAAAATCTTGACACACCCGCCATATTAACTCTTCAATGTGGCGGGTGTATCAAGATTTTATATGTAAGTATTCATTGTGGAAATATGAAAACTATTCCAAAAATAAGTACCTAAACTGTACCTTCTAGTAACTGTGTAAAACAGATATATATCTAGTTCTGAACAAAGTTATAAGCAAGATCTTGATACACCCCCCATATTGAATTATAATCACTACCCACTGAAATAATATGCTATGTTTGGAATATGCAACCTAGCTCAAACGTAGTTACCTACTATATCTACTACAGCCAGCCGCATTTCGTTATATTGGCCAGATCTTGAGAAATAAAAAATACCGCATGGAAGAAAACCAGCTTGTTCGGGAGGTTGATGATGGTTTAACTCATCTGCTATTCGGTTTTGGATGACTATTATGAGTATTTTATATATTACTAGCTGTGCCACGCGGTGTTACTTGCATCCTTTTTGTTCCTTCGTCAAGTAGCTTTTATTCGTTACAAACATCCATCCATACAATTCTTTCCTCTTTATAATAATATCAACCGGTCCCCGTTGGAATTTCGAGATAAAAAGTAGCCTTATGTTCATTTGGAAAAACGTAGCTTTCTTTTAATGTAAGAATCATCAAAATCCGTACAGTAGTTTCGGGGCCTATTCAATACAAACAAACAAACAAATCTTTCTTCTTTATAATATTAGTATAGATTAATATAGATTTATGGGTCTGTAATTATTAATATTGCATTTATCGCCTTTTTTGTAGAGGAGTATGGTGGAGATGGCAAACGTTAGTCGGTTATTTTCCCGTGTAGCATTGCACAGATTTGTGACATGCGGGAGCAATCGCGTCTACCTATTTTAAGAGCTTCGGTCTTGTTACTGACCTCACCAGGGCTTTTGTTGTAGCGCATGCTCTTTAGTGCCATTACCAACTCTACAGGAAAGAGACTGGTATTTCGTCCTGATCTGGGGATGAATGTTGCAAATGAGGCTGTGAATAGGAGACAAATCCAGAAGATTAGATTTGATTTAAATAAATTCGATTTTTTTTAGAGCTAAAAATATTCTTGATCCCTAGACACTTTTGATGTGTGTAGTACCAAGTAAGTAGTAAATACAGATGGCACTTTTAACAGTGATCTAATGCTTGGTACATTCAATCTGATGCTCACTGCTAGGTCAGCCTCTATCTGTAACGTTTGGCCTTTAAATGGTGGTAGTTATTCCGAGATTTGCTATTAGAGAGATAGTGATAGGTAATAACTCTGGGGACCTCTGGGGTATTTCCCATTTGTAGTAGTTTAATCGTGTACGTCATGATGGCGGGTGTAGGTTTTTAAATGGTAATGCAGGGTGTATGAGAGGAATGTACGATGAATGTACCGAATGTACGTTAAATATGAACAATGTACCCTTTTTAAAAAAAAGTTATAGGAGAAAGTGAGCCGCCAAACTGATGTCGGAATGGCGGGTGTTTCATTATTCTGGGGAAACCGATAATTTACTGGGAGTAAAGCGACTTCCATAAGAATTTACAAGCAATATACTTTAACATATTTAAATCGGAACCAGATTCAATGAACGGTATCAAAGGTGTACCAGAATTAAAAAAGTCTACAGTTGGAGTCTAGGGGAGCGAAACACTCACATCACATGCAATGTTGTTGCGTTTGTGTGCGGCTTCGGCCGAGATTCCGGAATGTTCTCTACTTCTCTCGAACGTTTGCTCTGTAAAATAAATAAATTCTCGTAGCTATGTAAACTAAGACAGTACTATAATGGACGTTGCTCTGCTAGGTATACAATACACATTAGTAGTACAGTGCAAGCATTTTTTACTTTAAATTGATATTATTATTATATAAATTACTTTAGAATATTAAAACTATTTCATTTATTTATTAAAATTAAATAAATCTACTTCATTCTTTACCTGTCCCGATGTTTGTCTGCATTGCAATCAAATTCATGCAAGTTTTATGTGGTCCACTTCCCAGTTACCGATTTAACTGTTTAGAAATTCATCATTCCTTTCCGATTTTCTCGACAATCATCGGATTTCCGAAGGGAAACAATAATTATAAATCGCGGGCAGGCTTTGGCAAGTTATCCGGAATAAAGAGGGGAGATGCAAGAGATTACTCTCCTAGATTGAAGCGGATTTTGCTTAGTACCGCGAAACCGCAGGGTTGTTGTCTGGGGCGAAATATTGGTGGATTTAACGTCACCACAGTGTCCCTAGTAATATCCACAACAATGTTGCTACCAGAGGCTTGCTGGGCAGCAAGTCATCCAGCAGTATATGCGCTGATGAGGCTTCAAAAAAAGTTCTATCAAGCATATAATTGCTAGCAGTCAGTTGTTACGAGTAGGTACAAAATAAATACCTTCCGTTATTTTTACTTCACACCCCAAGCATCTATATTTCAATAAACAAAATAACAAAAGGTAAATTTGTTATAGGGTTCGGCTCTAGATGTACCAGTGGTGTTGGTGGGTAACAAGGTGGACCTAGTCGGCGACCGCATGGTTAGCACGGAGGAGGGCCAGCGTCGCAGCAAGGACATCGGCTGCGTCTGTTTCCACGAGATCTCCGTCAGGGAGAGCATTGAACAGGTGGGTGTTTGATAAGACGGACCAAAGTATTTGAGCTGATGACTTTTTAGTTATAAATAAAGAAATAAATATTTTACAACAACACAATGTTAAGTAGCTAAAGCACTTGTGTTATGGAAATCAGACAACGAGATATCGACGGTCCCTATTAAGAAAGTCGGATCTACAAAACGGAAAATGTTCAGGAGAGAAGTTAGTTTTGGATATTTTTTTTTTTATACCACAAGGGTGGCAAACAAGCATGCGGCCCGCTTGATGGTAGGCAGTTACCGCAGCCTATGGACGTTTACAATACCGGGGCATCGTTCACGCGTTGCCGACCCTGTAAAAACCTCTTCACTCCTCTTTTGAAGAACCCCATACTGTAGTCCTTTGGGAATACCTCAGCAGGGAGCTCATTCCACAACCCCAGCGTACGTGGGAGGAAATGCCTCCGAAAACGGGTAGTGCGAGACCATTTTGGTTCTAAGGTGTGTGGATGAACGCCCCGCCTGCGGCGAGCGGTGCGATGGTAGAAAGTGGCCGTTGGCATCATGTCGAACAATTCCTCAGAACACAACCCGTTATACAAGCGGTAGAACACGCATAAGGAGGCGAAGTCTCTCCTTACACTTAAAGGTTCGATACCGCTTGTGAGCTTGGTGTCGTCGACAATCCTCACAGCGCGTCTTTGTACCGAGTCAAGAGGTCCAAGCTGGTATTTGGGCAACAGTACTCCATGTGAGGCCGGACCTGCGACTTGTACAGCTGCAGTCTTTGCCTCGCAGTGAAGTACCGCTTCGCCCTATTGAGCACTCCGAGCTTTTTACCCGCCAACTTGGCCTTGTCTTCCAAGTGACTACGGTACTGAACGTCGCTGGAAATTTCGACCCCAAGGATGCTCAGGCTCTTAAGGATGTTAAGGGGTGTTCTAAGGAATTGAGGGGCCACAGTAAATGGGGTTTTTTTAGCGGTGAAGACGCACACTTGTGTCTTAGTAGGGTTGAAGTTGACCATGTTGGTGTTACCCCAATCAGAAACATTGGTCAGAAGTCCCTCGATTGTAGACACAAGTTGTTCGCGACTCTCCTCCACTGCTGTGCGAGGGATGTTTGCTCGGCCCGTATAGTAGGTGTCCCCAGTGCTATCGTCCGCATAACAATGTATGCCGTCGGTCGACAGCATATCATTGATATGCAGCAGAAAGAGGGTAGGGGACAACACGGAGCCTTGTGGGACGCCTGCGTTGATGTCCATGCTATCAGAGCAGCTGCCATCAACAACGGCTTTTATGCTTCTGCAGGACAAAAAGTTGGCGACCCATTCGCATAATCCGTCTGGCAGTCCATAGGAAGGCAACTTCGAAAGAAGACTCCGATGCCAAACCCGATCGAACGCCTTCGCCATATCCAGGCTTACAGCCAGTGCTTCACCTTGACTCTCCAGAGCCTGAGCCCAGCGGTGTGTGAGATACACTAGAAGATCACCTGTTGACCGACGTTGGCGGAAGCCATATTGGTGGTCACTGATCAGATCGTGATCTTCTAGGTATCTAAGGAGTTTCGTGTTGATTACACGCTCCATCACCTTGGAGAGAAGGGAAGTTATAGCGATAGGCCTGTAATTCGATGGGTCGGATCGGTCGCCCTTTTTAGGTACTGGATGTACATGGGCGGTCTTCCACGAAGCTGGGACCTTCCCAACGGAGTACGAGAGCGCGAACAGGCGCGTCAATATGGGACACAGCTCAGGAGCACACTGCTTCAGCACCACTGCCGGTATGGCATCAGGTCCACTCGACTTATGGACATCTAGAGAGCTTAACTCCCGCCGGACATCACGCTGTGTGAATACAATCTCCGGCATGGAGCTACCGCACCACGGGATAGAAGGTGGTGCGCGGCCTCCATCATCCATAGTCGAGTTTGAGGCAAAAAGAGAGCCCAGAAGATCTGCTTTCTCCTTTGCACTGTGGGCCAAATCGCCATCCGTTTTCCGCAGCGGTGGCAATGACGACCGACAAAAGTTTCCCTCGGCTGCCTTGGCAAGCGACCAGAAAGCCCTCCTCCCAGAGGGGTGCTTAGCTAGTCGCTCGCCAATTCTTCCGACGAAGTCGAACTTTGCCCGGGCGATAGCTCGTTTACTTGACCTCGAGGCAGCGTTTAACTTGCGTTTCGCATCAGAGATATTAGGATAATACCCTGCTTTTACGAGCCGTGGTCCAAGCCTCAAATGCAGATTGCTTTATAAGTCTTGCCTCTCTGCAAGACCGATTAAACCATGGCCTCTTACTGGGTCCTGTAGCTATTAGAGGGTTGGGAATATAACATTCCATACCCACCAATATCGCGTCAGTGACTGCAGTTGCGCAGGAATCTGGATCGTCTGATGCGAAGCAAAGCTGCCTCCACGGGTACGATGCGTAAAATTCACGCAATCCATCCCAGTCTGCTGACTTATAATGCCAGACGCGACGTTGCCCAACTGGACGGGGCGATATTTGACGCGTACATGGCACTTGCGCCCGGACGAGACAGTGGTCCGATGAGCCTAGAGGCGCATCCACTGAAACGGTATATCCGTCCGGGCGCGTAGTCAGCAGAAGGTCAAGCAAAGAACTCGTATGGGTCTCGATATCTGGTACTCTCGTGGGTGAGAGGACCAGTTGGGAGAACCCATAGGCCAGATCAAAGTTCAGAGCAGCCCGACCCGCAAAGTCAGTAGTCCGAGATCTGAGCCATTCCAAGTGGTGGGCATTAAAGTCTCCTAGGACTACCAACTCCGCAGACGGGTAATGCTCAATGACTTTGTCGGTCGTACTCTGCAGGTGCTCAAACAATTTAGCTGTGTCCGCATCACCGCTATGAGACCTGTAAAGGCACGCGTAGATATTGGTGCGGCCGCCAAAGTCCACGCGCACCCACATTATCGACAGGTCTTTGTCTTCAAGTCCGGGGAGACGGCGACAACAAACATCCTCCCGGACGAACATGCACACCCCGGCACGACGCACAAAATTGTGCTCGAGTTTGTACCCGGGGTACATCAAGTAAGACGTGTCGCCCGGGCAAGATATTTGTGATTCCGTTAAAAAGAGTAGGGTCGGCTGTGCAGTCTCTAGGTGTTGGTGGATTGCGTTGATGTTCGCGTGAAGTCCCCGAATATTGCAAAAGTCCACTTTTAGTGTGGACAAGGACGCCGCTAGGTAAACGTTTCCTTTTATATTTTTCCGGACCATATTGTTGAGTGTAGATGTTCTTAAGAGGACTCGCCACACTGACAGCCAAACGGACAAAAAGTGCAGTGCGTATCCGCCAAAGACTAGAGCAGGTGTTGCGGTCTGCTGGCATGGCGGGCGGAAGGGCCCCCGGTCCCCCCCTACAGTAGCAGCCAGGTCCACTCCGGTCTCCGGCTCCGGCATGACTACCACTGCAGGGATTTTTCGCAGGATGATGGCTCAGCCTCCCAGGGCGGAGGTTCAGGTGACACCTGGGTTCGGGAGCCTGTACTGTCCTGCGGGCGGCCAACGGTCAGCCGTTTCACCGGGTCTCCCTGACCGCCACGCCAACAGATCGCGCCTGCACAGACATTTGGCGGTATTATGCGCACCACCGGTCCCCCAGCTGTCAGCGCAGCGTGTCCTCTGAAGGGGCTCTGGCAACCTTACTCACTGGCAGAAACACGGTACACATAAAGTGTACCATTTAGCTGCAGTTTTCTGTAAGGCGGAGGTACTTCCCCAGGCGGGCTGCCCCAGTTTTGAGCGAGAGATCTCGCTATGCCCTACCTCTCGTATTACTAGTAGTACTAAACTACTTGTGGTACAATAGTCTTCAAATTTACAACAGCTTATAATCTTTGGTACCTTTACGTGAATGTAATATACGTATAAGTTTATAGATCTTAATATCGCCAATGTAACGGTGCAGATAAGTACACTATTACATATTCCTAAAAATGCACTACCGACATTTTTAATTGGGACCATCGATATATTTATTTATATTTAAATACTTATACTACTATATATATAAATATATACTACTTATATAAATAAAACACCCAGACACATCCAACAAGTACTTGAAAGCTAAGCACCTGTCAGCGGTGAGAATCGATCCCACGACCCTACGGAGCAGAGCCAGACATGCTGACCACTACACCAACGGGCCCGTCCGTCGTCGTTAGTTAAGGCCTTTTTCTATTATTGACGTCATCATCGCTGCATACAACTATACAAAATTGCTCTCCTATCCGTATTATCACACACACATAGGCAGGTTTATAAAATGTCTGTTTTGATATCAAAAAGGAATTTCGGAATATCGGCGTACATGTCGAATTAAGAGTTTCTTGGTACTATTAATTCGGGTAATACATACATTGGTAATACACAATTGTCTCATGAAAGTGTTTACATAAACACTACACACACATATTATATACTTCCGTTTATATTTTTGATTTTTTTTATATATCATTATGTATTAATTATCTTCAGAAAGTCATAATTGTCTTATATACATTTGTGGACTTATCTTAACATGTAATTATTAATTTCCTGATTTATTGATATGTGCGTGATTTATTGATTGAGCGTCTGTGGTCCAGTTGGTCGGACACTTGATTGTAACCGGGAGGTCCCGGGTTCGAGTCCGGCTACTGGACGTGTACCAATGGGACTCAGAGGCTATGTACGCAATGCAACGCTCGTACGGTGAAGGACAACATCGTGATGAAACCCGCACACCACAAGGTGTGTGAACCCTATAACGGCGATGGGCTCACCCCCTGTCACGTTGGGTTAAATACGCTTGGTGAACCGTGGGCACTTGCTTTTAGCAAGTGCCTCTGCCTACCCGCTTTGGGATTAAAAGGCGTGGAAGTGTATTTTTTTTTTTTTTATTGATATGTAGACTTATCCCAAGCTTACAGGGCTTCAGCCCTTTATTGGGGAGTAGGTTCCTTAACTAACTTAATTTATAAGATTATTTCAAACTTGTTTCAAAGTCATTTTCCTTAAGATATGTTAATTAAGTTACAATGTACATTAAGAGTTAAATAAATATTATTATTATTACACTAACTTGGTCTAATGATATTTGAATCAAACCTATATATCTAAAATTATACTTTTTTAAGATATAAATATTACATATGCAATACAATATTACGTAGCCTATTTAATCTGACGATAATATTTTGGTTAAAATTAAACTAAAAAAAAACTTAGAAGTCTCCAGACCTGTGATGAAGATGCAAGAAAAGCATTGGTTGGATATCGTGCTGTTGTAACCAATTTGTAATGATACGCGCCGTATGTGGACCGGCACTGTCGTGCATTAGCTGGAAAATTTGTCCCATTTGCCGTCTGTGGGGCAAGACTACAAGGTCTAGCCTTGACTCGAGCATCGAGTCATTTTAGAGTAGTCATATTGCCTTGTGTCCAAACGAGATTCGTTCTACCGCCAAGTCGAATTCCTGCTCAAATCATTTTTTTACCTTGATATAAATGTACTTGCTGGGTGCTGGAGCCGATTCCAAAGTCCAGGTTCTCTCCAAACGCGTACTCTTCGCAAATTAGGATGAAATACAAACCTGCATTCATCAGTGAAAAGCACAAGTGACCATTAAAAATTGTTCCAGTTTTCTTGTGCTATTGCATCATTGTAATTGCTTCTTCCTCGATTGCCTCTTCTTAGAAGTAGCCTATGAGCACGTAGGTTGCAGTCGCCTTCTCAAAGTTTGATCGCTTACCAACAAAGTTATACTCTCCCTGTAGCCTTTGAACCTATTGCATCGCCGTTACATTTGGTTCACTTCGTGCAGCATTTTGTACGAATCGATACTGTACATGCGTTGTAATGCGCTGAGGTCCTCGATGCCGTTTCACCACTTCCCCCGTGACATAATAACGTGATCAAAGCTTGGATACAATGCTTTGATTGGTTCGGCTTCAGACATGGCAATGTTGGGTAGCGCTAGCTTCATTCATGTACACTCAATGACATACTATATAATATCATTGTGTACACTGCTTTTAACATTTCGTTCCTGGTCAAGTGTCTACGTGGCATGATTAAATGAACACCGGCGGAGGTCCGTTTGACAAAGATTTATAGAAATTTAAATAAAAATAAAATAAATAAATATATTAACACATTAGAGTAAAAGGACTTAAATAGAAAGATAAAACGAAAAACCAAACACCAAGAAAAATATAACACAACAGTGACAACTTATGTCAAATTCAAATATATACAAAAATAACGCAGGTACGGAAAATGAGCCTACAGCCAACACTTGAGAGCATGCTCTCATCGTCGATCAGACGTCTGACACCGAGACGTCCGTCACGCACGTCAAGCACCACGCACCATTTCAATCTGAAATGTTTGATTGGTTCAAACACACGGTTACAAAATAAATATTTAGGTCGCCCGTTGAACTGTGAATTTTGGTTAATATCCCTTTTAAACGTATTTATAGTGCTTTAAAATCAACAGTGTAAAATAAAGAGCTTTAATTATTTACTTTTTTTATTATTTGAGAAATGTAAACAAACACCGGGAGCACATGAGAAATATAGTCATCTATTTCCAACGTACTGAATGACATTGATTCATAGAAATAGAACTAAAGCATAGAACGAGGACTAAAATAAATAGCAGTTTTCATAGTGTCCTCCTCCTTACTCATTTATGAAATTAGAAAGAGTAAACTATTTGTCAGTTTCTTCGTTTAACTGTCAAACGTGGCTATTTTTTGGTTCCTTTACGTCATGAGTTACTTTTTATGCTACCAAATTAAAAAGTCGAAGTATGCGACTTGAATGACGTGTGCTGTGCTTCAAGATTATTTGTCTGTCTTATATTACACTAGCTGTCCCGGCAAACGTTTGTTTTGCCATAATAAGTCGCCTTTGTACCCCGTGTATTGGGAGAAATACAACTGGTAGACGCATAAAACATAGATAGTAGCCGATTCTCAGACCTACTGAATACGCATATAAAATTTGGTAAAAATCGGTCAAGCCGTTTCGGAGGAGTATGGCAACGAAAACTGTGACACGTAGAATTTTATATTATTTACTAGCTGTCCCGGCAAACATTTGTTTTGCCGTAATTAGTTGTACCCCGTGTATTGGAAGAAATACAACTGGTAGAAGTTTAAAAAATAGATAGTAGCCGATTCTCAGACCTACTGAATACGCATATAAAATTTGGTAAAAATCGGTAAAGCCGTTTCGGAGGAGTATGGCAACGAAAACTGTGACACGAGAATTTTATATATTAGACTAGCTGTCCCGGCAAACATTTGTTTTGCCATAATAAGTTGCCTTTGTACCCCGTGTATTGGGAGAAATACAACTGGCAGGTGGATAAAAAATAGATAGTAGCCGATTCTCAGACCTACTGAATACGCATATAAAATTTGGTGAAAATCGGTAAAGCCGTTTCGGAGGAGTATGGCAACGAAAACTGTGACACGAGAATTTTATATATTAGATTAGCTGTCCCGGCAAACATTTGTTTTGCCGTAATTAGTTACCCCGTGTATGGAAGAAATACAACTGGTAGAAGTTTAAAAAATAGATAGTAGCCGATTCTCAGACCTACTGAATACGATATAAAAATTGGTAAAAATCGGTCAAGCCGTTTCGGAGGAGTATGGCAACGAAAACTGTGACACGAGAATTTTATATATTAGACTAGCTGTCCCGGCAAACATTTGTTTTGCCATAATAAGTCGCCTTTGTACCCCGTGTATTGGGAGAAATACAACTGGTAGACGCATAAAAAATAGATAGTAGCCGATTCTCAGACCTACTGTATACGCATATAAAATTTGGTAAAAATCGGTCAAGCCGTTTCGGAGGAGTATGGCAACGAAAACTGTGACACGAGAATTTTATATATTAGATTGTTTACATGAGATGCATCTGCGACGCCGCCTTGCAGAATTAATATCATGTTGCGTTCAAATACAGTGACAATCATATTTTGTTCCGGATTTTAATGACAAAAACAGTGCTGGAATGGCTTGTGCAGTGCCGGGATGCCGCTCAAATCCATCCACGAAAGAAAACAATAGTTTGTTCATCAGTTTTCATCGGTGAGTAATTTTAGTCATTACTTGACTCTAGGGCGTAAATATCGCCAGGATTTAAAACTGAATATGGTTATATTACCTTGTTACTGAATTAACACGTAGTTTTACCAAAAAAATACCGAAAAAATACAAACGAAATAGGTTGTGATAGTGTTGTGCCATATGTCAAGAGATGTTTTCGATATTAGGTACCTATACATAGATATTTTCAATAACCTTGTGATGAACCCATAAAGTGAAAGACAGGATGTGATATAGACCGTTTTAATAAGGTAGGCTTGATAACGGAAATTTTGTGTCGTGAGAGAAAAATGGCTGGAAGCGATAGACAGGAAGGATTTGCTTCCAAATAAACGTCGGATTTGTTCAAATCATTTCACTCCAGAGTCTTTTGTAAATAAAGATGACCAAAAATGGAGGCGATTGAAACCGCTTTCTTTTATATGTAGATATTACACAAAATCACGTGAGTTATCCCCGTGAAGTTGGACAGAACCTCAGGAGTCTTACAACACCCAGGTGACTAGCCTTAAAATAGGGACAAAGATAGTCAACATGTAGATGGTGGTGATAGGTGGCTAGCCCATCGCCAAACACACCCACAATCCGTCCCGAAATCATAGTATGTATTTATAATTTATGTTATATTGAGTGTCAGATCTACACCGATACTAATTAGAGATACTAATCCGTAATTTCCCGGTTCGATCACAGGTGGTAGCCATGGATATTTAAGTATTGCAAGTGTAAGCAATTGTGATCTAACCCTGTATCGTTTCCTAACATTTTTTGTGCAATTTGTTTTGTTAATACCTAAATAAATAAAAATATAATCTTTTAACTCCATAGTTTCATTCCTAACTTAAACCGAATGCTACTGTAAAGCAAACTTATCAATCATGTGGGTCCAGCCCATAGAATAGCGTCAGCACCTATCGTGTATCAGTTAATAAAGTTGTCTTAGAATCCGTAGGTCGTAGGTTCGATCTGCCGGAGGTTTTCGGACTTATGTGCATTGCTGTAGTAACCGACACTCTTACGGTGACGGAAAACATCGTGAGAAAACTTACACATTCACCGGTCATTGTGTTATCATGGTCCATATCCATACCAGTCTAATTCCCCTGTAATAAGGGTACAAAAGGAAGTCGACAGTCGCTTCAATGTATTAACTAGACCTGCCATTTCTAGATCATGATCAAAGCGTGCTCTGGCCCGGTCTACGAAAGTTGCCGGAAAAACCGGGGAACACACGCTCGCATGATGAATAACCGTGATAAACTTAATATTAAAATCGATAGTAAATGTAAGTATTTTTTTTTGTGTATACAAGTTGATATCGTAGGTTTGCATCGATACATATCCCCGCACTAGCGGATTATTTTATTAAAAAAAATAATCGCAACCTAGCCACGGAGCAGTGGAACAATGATGTGAGGGCAATATTGTTGTCTCTTTTTTACTAGTACTTTTGATGAACTAGTGTAAGGAGCATGACACTATGAAAACTGCTATTTGTTTTAGTCCTCGTTCTATGCTTTAGTTCTATTTCTATGCATTGATTAGTATATCTATCTACTACTTTTACTTACGTACGTTGGTACTTGATATTATGAACTACATTTTCCTGTACTACCTATTAAGGTTAGATTATCTATTTTTTATCAAGAATAGTATAAACCAAAATTTATAATTTTCAGTATTAAAGCATTTTCACTGTAACTTATTGTTTCATTAAAGACTTAAACGCATATTGTAGAGCTCCTAGGCACCTGTTAGGGATCTCCCTTCTATTTAATGTTGTTTTTTCAGTTTTACTTCTAGCAGTACAATGAACGAAATATCACAAAATCATTGGTGGCGAATCGACATACCGTGATTTCCTTGCTAACTATTGACAATTTAAATGGCAAGACGAATGTCTCTTCTACGTGTTATCTTATCAAATCAAGTTTGTAATGATTTGAAAATGGCGCTAAGCACGCCTTGTCAAAACATAGAACGAATTTGTTACAGGCAAGGGCGTGTCTATGTATTTAGGTCTTTGGTACAGAATATATTACTCCCATCAATTCCTGACAAATACTAGTGTATGAAATATAGGTACTTACTCAGAAATATATCCAAAAAGTGCAGCACTGCACACATGCAAAATATTAATAAGTAATATGTATCCGGCCTCGTACCGAATCGAGATGCATCCGAAAAGCACACGCCACGCCAGTCTTCTTGCTCCCAATTACTGTGTTCCCGAGCCCATTGTAAACGGCCTCTACGATTGCGCTCCGCTATTGGCGGTACTCGCACAGGCCTTCGAGGTCGCAGATCCACTTCTCGTAAACGATTACTTTGTATGGTTTGATCGCTTATCGGTAATCCTGAAGCGCTGTGGAACCTCGTAGCAATCATCATTGCGGTCATGGTAAGATTTCTTCGAGCTGTATTTGGAATGTACCGGCCCTGTCTTCGAGTGGTGATGCGTGTTCCACCTCCATGTCGCTCTGCCACACTGCCCGTGATGCGATAGCGTGTTGTCTGTGAGTTAAACCACAACACTACTGCGATCGCCAACCCGCCTGCCAAGCGTGGCGATTACTGGCATTTCACCCCAAATGACGGATCTCATTGGGGGAGGCCCTCGTCTAGCAGTGGACGTTATGTGGCTGATGATGATGATGATGACGCTTTTATAGGAATTTTCGTCGACGGTATTTTTTTTAATTATTTAACTGAATATGAATAAAATTCTGTATTCAAATTGCGAAATTCACTGAAAAAATTTAATATGTATTCAGAAAACAATAATCATTTCAATGTGCTGCAATCTTCTAAAATGTACTTGATCCCTAGACACTTTTGATGTGTGTAGTTGAAGTAATGTACGATCTGCTGCACATACTTCGTAGCTCAGGGAACAGCCATAGACCTCAGTGTTGGGGCCCGCGTTTGACCTTATTTTGGTCAAACAGGGTGCAGCATTTTCATGTTTTCATATAAATTATGACTGATTTTTTAAAAAAGCTCTCTATTCGTATACGTGTGCACAGCAGCACCTGCAAAATAGGCAAATTCAAGAATGCCCCCTTAAGGCAGGCCACAAGAATATGATATAATCTTTATCATAATTTATAAATATAAATTATATTATAGTAAGTAGCTGTGGCTAAATCGTTTATGTACCACCGGACTTATAAACTGAAACGGAGAACTTTTCGGTGAATTTTCAGTATTCTGGTCGTCGGTGTAACTCTAGTCGTGGATGGTACGCTGTTTAAGCACCAAGATGGTTCATAGGATAGAACTCCCCCGAAGTTGACTAAATCAATTTTGAACTGGGGATAAATTCCGATCAAGCGTCATTTCTACACTTGGGTTGGTGACAAGGTGCTCGTTAAAGGAACCCGAGAAGGGAGAACTGGATGTCGTCAGAGCTACGGCACGAACATTAAAGAACGGCGACTAATAAACCTTATGTTTCAATAAGTAAGTGCTTATGTTGCTAAAAGTTAGTGACAACAGTCTCCTTTGCACCGAAAGGAGACTGTTGTCACTAACTCACTAACTGCGAGCAGTTGCAAGAGGGCTCCCTTTGCACTTTCGCGAGAACTTCTTTGTCCTCATGAAACGGGCACGATCTCCCCACGAGACCCATCCGAACAGTATCTACCAACAGAGTGTACTAATAGATTGTACGTATGTTGGGCACAACCCTCATTCAAGGAAATCCCCTGAAAAGGGGAAAAAGGAAATGATAAAAGCCTATTCTACGACGTCTGCTACTGTACTGTAATTGACCCATTTGAGATGTTGGGTTATTGTTGCTCTCAAGCTAGAAAACCTGGTGAAAGTCCGACACAAAGGTGATCTATCGACAATTGGCGCACTAAAGGGCTGTTACTGTTACTTACCATAATAAAAAGAACAAAGATTTCAACTTTTATGCTCTCGGATAAGACATCATAACCGCATTTGTGTTGTCTGTATTGCTAAATTGCAAGGATTCCCGCGATAACTGACTGATAACATGAGTATTCATATATTTTTATAAACAACAGGTATGGAGCGTATTCCGCGACGCGCGCCGCTTCTGGCGCGTGAGCAGCAAGTCGCCGCGCCTGCGCTCCGCCTCCGCAGCCGTGGACGTGGACGTGCACCCGCTGTCATTCTACCGCGCGCTATCGCGACACTCAGGCCGCTCCACACCTGATACATCTGAAAAACTGAGTAAGAATATCCGCAGTTGGGAGATACACTGTCGGTTATTTCCGCTAGGCTGCTGGTGTCAAATTACATAAATACATACACTTCACGCCTGTCTCCCAGAGGGGTAGGCAGAGACTACAGATCTCCATTTTTCACGGTCCTGACATACCCCTTTCGCTTCATCTACATTCATACATCTTTTCATACATGACCTTCGGTTTCGAGTACTTTTCACGCCACCTTCGGCCAGGACATTACCAATCTGGTCTGTATATGTCCTACTGGGGCGACCTCTACCCACTCGGCCCATTACATCTCCCATATCATCTCCCATACATCTCTTTCGTCATTCGCCTTTCATCCAAATTGTTTGTGTGTCAAATTGTTTGTTTACAATGTCTACATTTGTATTTTTAGATATACCACCTGCTGGCTATTTAGACGTGAAAGAAAAATTATCATGATAGACTTTTAAACATATGCCACGAGCTATTTACCATATAAGGAGGTAACGGAAACGGAAAATCGAACATTAATTTACGCCACTTCACACTGCAAATCTAATTTGGTCTTTTTAGCACAATTAATAGGCTAGCAAATAATTACAATAACTAGTTAACATTTGTCGTCTCAACGGTAATTTTTAGTAATAGTGTCTCTGTTTTCAAAAGAAACGTTCTACAAGCTCTCAGGTCAATTCCGCGCAAATTTTTTTTTTGTTTTTTACTGTACTTTAGTCTTATTTTGATGCTTTTGATATTTAAAAATTTGTTTCTTTTTATTAAATTATTAATATTAGTAGTAGTAGTAGCGTCTGCCGTTTCTCAATACAAACACTATAAACACTGCACTACGAACTCTGTTCAGTGAAAAATCCTTCGCGCAAAAGGTCACTTAAAGTGAATTATCATTGTTTTCACGGCGGAAAACTCACGGACGGGAAATAGCAATACATTTTGTTTAGTGAATCAAAACGTTAATATTCTACCCTCAAAGTGATACACAAGCGATTGCGAAGATTTGACCTACTTTCAGTACTAGTGACATCTGTGAGTGAAATAAAAAACCACAAGTACAATTAACAAACATTTATTCTTTTTGACTTGTGCTTCATATTTGATTGTAACAAATGGCTAAGTGCGCTGCGTGTATGAAGTTCGTGAGTGCCCGTGTAGAGGGCACTGTATGTTCGAAGTGCAAAGGGGACTTCCATCGGGCTTGTGTAGGTCTAAATACACCAGCACCAGCTACTTGGTGTTGCCCCAACTGTACCAGCAAGATGCCTCGGGACAACGGGTCGGAGACACCGGTAGGGAAACGACCAGCGAAGGGTGATCCGGTGCCAATGGAGTATGTTGGACCCTCTCCACCGGCCCCACCAACGACGGTCCCACCAGTCCGCATTGACGACTCGCCGTTGAACGACACGGCTCACAACCTTACCGAAGAGTTCCGGGTTGACTTGGGCCTGGAGCTGCGTAGTTTCCGCGAGGAGCTGCGGGCGCTGCGGCAAGAGATGGCGGAGTTCCGCGCTACCATGGTCGACTGCAGGCGCCGAGTCGACGACATGGAGAAGAGGGTAGAAGCGGTGGAGCAGAAGGTGGCGGAGAGTGTGTCGTCGCGTGGCGTCAGGGTCCTGGAGGAAGCTATAGAGAACCTTCAGATGGAACTCCACGACCGGGACCAGGACGTTTTGTGCAACGACGTGCAGATCTCGTGTGTGCCGGAGGCGAAGGGTGAAAACCCGACCCACCTCGTGACTCTTATTGGGGTGAAGCTGGGCGTCCCCCTCGACGAGAGGGACATTGTGAGCGCGGAGCGCGTGGGCGTGCGGCGCGACGTGGCGGGCGGTCGGCCGCGGCCGCTGGTGGTGCGGCTGGCGCGGCGGGCCACTCGGACGCAGCTGCTGCAGCAGGCCCGCGTGCGGCGGACGGCCGACACGGCGGACCTCGGCGTCCCGGGAGACCCGTGTAGATTCTACCTGAACGAGCGTCTGACCCGGTTAAACAGGCAACTGTTTCAGCAGGCGCGGGACATGGGTCGATCTTCCGGATGGCGGTTCATCTGGACCAGGGAGGGCCGCGTCTATGCTCGGCAGACGGATGGGCAGAGGGCGTATCGGATTCGCAGAGAGGCTGACCTCGGGATTTTTCAGCCCTCCACTGTCGCCGTCTGAAATCCATACTAACTATTTCATTCATGTTTTTGTTTTGTATGTTTTTAGTGTTAATTATTTCTTTGTGCCAAAGTTACCGTATACCTACGTACCGTGTATTTTATATGTTTTTTTCTAATGTGTGCTTTCTTGCTGTTCTTATCTCAGCTTGGATGCCAGTTGGATCTAGCACTGATCTCATCCATGCCTTAAGCCGCCTCCAACGACATGTCCGATGTGCCTGCAATAAACACAAACAAATAATACTATACCGCTTTATATATTTATTCTATTACAATAATATGGAACACGTACACACAGAATTATCTATTTATATATTATTTACTTACATATCTTATTGTTACACAACCTCACTGACAGGTAAACAAAATATTTATAGCTATGTATTTGTTTCATATCTACACTTAACACATTCATCACACTATTCATTACAGTTCATTAGCCGTTTAGGTATTGAAACGTATCTAGGTACTCACCCAACATTATTCTCTTCTTCACAAAACGTCATCCAATGGGTAATCGGAAAACATTAAAGGTTAGTTTATTTAATGCGGGCTCCCTTGGTACAGGACATGACGAATTTATATCCTGTCTTTTACATTCCGATGCAGACATCGTAGCTATAAACGAGACTTGGCTGCGTGACGGCGAGGAGGGTCGTGCTCCCGCGGTGGCCGGCTACAGACTGCGGCACGTTCCCCGCCCGCCCGCGCTGCGCTCGCGCGGGGGTGGTGTAGGATTTTATATCCGACAGGGGCTAAGCGCGCGGACATGTCCACATCCTCCGGCGCCTAGTGTCGAGCAAATGTGGTTGAAACTTAATACTAATGGCAAAAGGGTATTAGTGGGTACTGCATATCGGCCGCCATGGTTGAATGTAGATTTATTTTTTGATGCGATCACCGAAACTATAACGACATTGCATGACTATGACCAACTATTACTTTTAGGTGACTTTAATATTGACTATTCTGACAAATCGCATCGGCATTATAAATGTCTGTCTGACTTTTTGACATCGGTCAGTCTTAGTCAGATAGTGGACGAACCGACGCATTTTACGGATCACAGTGAAACAATAATCGACCTGATTTGCACAAATGCTCGTATTCGTAAAACTGTTGTTAGGCACATACCTGACCTAGGAAGACATGCGTTTCTGACAGTAGACCTCGACATTAAAAAGACAAGACCGTCGCCTAGACGTTTTACCTATAGGCCGCTCAAGGACATTGACCTTTTGACTTTTAACCAGGACTTACTTAATACTGACTGGGACAGTATACTTCTATTACACGACGTAAATGACATGGTACACACGTTTAACTACTACCTGACATCACTTTTTGACAAACATGCGCCGACTAAGACCATCGTGGTGAGGGAGTCACCCCAGCCGTGGCTCACCAGCACTGTTAGAGCTATGATGAGACTACGGGATAACGCCCATAGCAAATTCAAAGCGACAAAGCGGGCTAGTCATAAAAAATATTACTTAGACCTGAAGCACCTAGTCATCGCGGCTATTAATAGCGAGAAGAGAGCCTTTTTCCATCACCATGTCAATAACTCAAAAGGAAATCCTAAGAGTTTATGGAAAAACATAAAACGCTCGGTACTGCCCCCTAGCCGTGCTGGGGATGAACTCCCAAACCACTTTGACGATCCAGACGACATTAATAGACACTTTTTGACAGTTCCGGGAAAACCAGACCCTACTATTTCTGATATGACGTATTTTGAGTACTTTAGACACAGTAGAGCCGGGACTTTCACGTTGTGCACCGTGACTTCCGAGACCGTGACAAAAATACTGAATGACATAAAAACCAATGCACAGGGTATGGACTTAATTACGATTGACATGATATTGACTACTTTGCCAGTGACTTTAGAAGTTTTGACAAAAATTGTGAACACTAGCATAACTACGAATACTTTTCCGACAGACTGGAAGGTCGCTAAGGTCAATCCCATACCAAAAAAACCTAATCCGAATACTCCTGGTGATCTGCGCCCCATCAGTATCCTTCCATGTATGTCGAAGATAGTGGAGAGGGTGGTGTACAATCAGCTGAGGGCTTATCTCGAGAGTAACCAGCTGCTGCCTGAGTTACAGTCTGGTTTTCGTAAAAGTAGGAGCACTGCTAGTGCACTACTTCACATTGTCGACATTGCGCTGAGTGCTCTTGACAGTGGAAAGAGTTCTTTGCTTGTTCTACTTGACTTTTCTAGAGCCTTTGACTGTTTGTCCATCCCCCTGTTATTGTCTAAGATGTCATACTATGGATTTGGAAGTGCAACGATTCGGTGGTTTGACAGTTATCTGTCCGGGCGCTCTCAGGTTGTGTGTCTGAATAAACCAGGTGGGACTACCAAAATGTCATCAGCTAGTTTGTTACAACGCGGGGTCCCACAGGGCTCAATCCTTGGACCATTGCTGTATATTTTGTACAGTGCAGACATCATTAACGTTATCAAAAACAACAAATACCATTTATATGCTGATGATGTCCAACTAATTTCATCTAGTCACCCTTTAGAAATAAAAAGCACAGTGGATTCATTAAACGAGGATCTGGATAGAATCGCAGCTTGGTCGGACAGAAACTGCCTCGCACTGAACCCTAACAAGTCCAAATTCATGGTCCTTGGAACCAGACACCAAATCCGTAAAACTCTGGAGGGCATGACCTCCAATAATCCAGCCATCATGGGCGAACAAATAGAACGTGTTACGGAAGCCAAAAATCTTGGTCTGCTATTGGACAGCGAGCTACGCTTTGAGAAACACGTGGTCAATATAGTTAGCAACTGTTTCTATCGATTAAAGGTCCTGTATAATATCCGGGACTACCTAAGTATTGATCTCCGAATCACACTGTGTGAGTCTCTGGTATTATCACGACTTAACTATTGTGATGTCGTTTATGGTGGTTGTATTCTTGGCAGGTCTAAACGCCTTATACAGAGAGTGCAAAACGCATGTGCACGTTTTTGCTTCAAAATCCCTCGCCGTTCCCACGTCACCCCGTACTTGAACAATGCAAACCTACTTAATATGGAAGCTCGTCGCAAGTTACATCTAGCTACCATGTTATTTGATGTGATTCGCACGGAAAATCCCAAATACCTGTACGATAAACTTACCTGGTCCGAAAGGAAACGACAAAAAACTAGGCTAATGCTGTTTACACCTACGCATCACACAGCAGCGTTTAGAGGCAGTTTTAGGTTTGCAGCGTCCAAGTGCTGGAATGACATCCCTCCCCCCATCCGCGTCGCCCCGAGTCGCTTTACCTTTAGGCGTAAGCTTAGGGTATTCTACTTGGAGCGACAGAAACTTCTCCACTCCCATTCCAGCACCTGGCGCCCCAACTAGACTTTGACTCGTCGGTGATCGATCAAAAAAGTACCTATGTATTTTATGTATTGCTGTCAGATGAGGTGGGTATGCTTACCTACTTACTTACCTTTACGTATTTATTTTATTTTTTCTCTCTCGGTTATGTAAAAATTGATTTCATTTGTTAGGTGGGGAAGTTTAGGCAGACACACACACATACACATTCACTTTGAGACACGTAGGTACAATAATACATTAAGTTTTGTGACAGATGCTGGTACTCGTTGACGTCGAAAGCGTCACTTTTGGCACTGGCTGAAAATCAGCGCTGTGGGCGCAAGCCCCAGCACAATGCTGAGCCGGCTGCCATTTTGCTGTTATAGGGACGCACTGTGTCCCGATGTCTCGCCTGGCATCAGATGTTATACTCACTTGGTGGTATTGCATCTGCTGCTTGGTGGGGTGGAGGGGCACAGAACTTAACTTTTTTAATGTTTTTTTTTTATCCGTTCTTTTATTTGTAAATGCTGTCCTTAGCAGTAAATAAATGCTCTTTCTTTCTTTCTTCTTTCTTTCTTATTCCTACACTTAGTTATTTTTTTTCATTACGTGAAAGATTTTAATTTTTTTTAGAGTAATTCTGTCTGACCATACAACCGTTTTTTTTTTCAATTGTACGCACACTGGCCATATAAGCACAAGAAAACATGTTTCACACATATCCATGTGCACCGATTATTTCGTATTTCACGAACCTGACCAGGCTACGTACCAGGAGACCTTTAAAGTAATATCGTTAATTACGCTGTGTGACAGTGACAGCGCTATACCATTCATCTAGCGCTATCCTTGTCACACAGCGAGAACAATATTACTATAAGACCACATGGTACGGGGTAGATAACAAGATGGTTGTCAAACAAAAGTGTTGTATGTGTATATTTGGTCTGTGGAAACATACATACACTTCACACCTGTCTCCCAGAGGGGTAGGCAGAGACTACAGATCTCCATTTGTCACGGTCCTGACATAACCCTTTCGCTTCATCTACATTCATACATCTTTTCATACATGACCTCCGGTTTCGAGTACTTTCACGCCACCTTCGGCCAGGACATCACCAATCTGGTCTGTATATGTCCTTCTGGGCGACCTCTACTCACCCGGCCCATTACATCACCCATATAAATCTCTTTCGTCAATCGACTTTCATCCATTCTCTCCATATGCCCAAACCACCGAAGCATGCCCTTTTCAATCTTGGTCACTACATCTTCCTTCAAAACTACCTACCAGTGGAAACGTACCGTTATAAGTAAGCGATCACTAGAAAGCTCCAAATAATGCATAATTGTCATCACATTCAGCCCAAAAAAAGCAGTTTCTTTTTGTATTGAGTAAAACTTTAAAGTCCGCAGCTTATCTTGCAGAACTAACATTTACCTAATGTCAAATCTTGACAACGTGCTTAAATTTCACCTACAGCTCCTGCTACTAGTACGAATCAATTGCTGCTATTGTTAATATGCAGCGACGACTATTACAGTACAAAACCGTTAGCGGAACTGTAAAGAAATCTCCATCCAATCTATCGAATCTAGACTTCCTTCATGATCGCAAAATCAAAAGTGGAGGAAGCCAGTTAATCTCGGGCTTGACGCTTTCTAGGATGATTGACTTGACGCCATGCGCTGCGGGAGCGCACAAGGTCAGTGGGACGTCGATCTCTAGTTTACTACAGCTTTATTACAACACCCACTCAACGCGTTTGAAGGTATATTCAATCGATCAACTGTATATCATATACAGCATGTCCCGGGGTTAGCAACTTACACTGAGAGTGGTGGTTGAGTGAGATGATCGGAGAAGCTTTGATTTAGGAGAAATTTGAGTGAGAAACAATTTTGCTAAACTTCAATTATCAATATGTAGGTACTTCCATAAAACATGAGGCCATACGTACAACTGCTGTAACAGTTCAAGGGTTATATTTATATTTAAGGATATCATCAGCCCATATTCGTCCACTGCTGGACATAGGCCTCTCCAAGGATATAAACCTGAATAACTGTTATTATTTGTGATGTAGATGTAGTATAGAGATACGCATTTAGGGTAATTATTATAAACTAGCTGTCCCGGCAAACATTATTTTCGCAAAAAAAAAAAACAAATTTGGTTTAGTTAGAAAGAGTTTGTATTAGAAAAAGAACAACCACATGTCCAGGAGTTAGCACGTTACACAGGCAGTAGTGGCAGCAGATATGTCTGAGATGATCGAAGAAGCCTCGAGTTAGGACATTTTGTATATGTAGGTATGTACTACTCGAATTTAACTTGCAGGATTTGATAAAATAATTATTTTTCGTATAGAGAATTAGAGATCAATATGTGTGGCGTTCAAGAATAATCGGGTCTCAAATTATATACAACAATAATAAATAATGGGTACCAAATGACACTGAATAAAAAACATATGTTTAGTACTCGATCTGTGACGCAGATAGTAGAATCATTCATGACTTAGCATCCGCAAATAGATT
>SJJU01000522.1:0-13979 GCA_012932125.1 Conopomorpha cramerella | reverse complement strand
TGTCTTTATTATAGGGACGCGCCTCTTGAGACAGACTCGAATTAAATCGCGATCTGCCGGCGCACGATGTGAACACCTCCTTTATAATTATAGGTAGGTATATTAATTGTCGCTGCGTGTATGTGTGTGAGGGCGCGCGCGCGCACACACACACGCACACACGGGGGTTGCTCTAGTGTGTTGTGTGTAGTAGTAACAAGAGTTACCCCCACCCGCGCGGCGTTGACGTAAACACCTAGGCGCCGAATTCGGCAAAGATTTTTATACAAGTCTTGGGCCAAAAATCGACACACAGGGTGTTAACGTTATAGTTAAGAGTAGTAGACTGTCTTTTTTTTTCGCCTCTCTTGCAAGTGTGCACTGTTTGGAGCACTTTGCGCGAGAGACTCGAGGGTTAGAAAAGCCCCGTCTTTTTTTTTTCAAAAAAAAACAGTCCCCCTTACTTCGCCGTATTTGAGCATCGCCTGAACTGGCACTTTGTACGCGCGTCCGCGATCTGCCCGCTGGTGCGATCACGCGCATGCGCGACGATACGAAAAATCGGAAGAAAACACTGGAAGAAAGAAAAATAAAGCAGAAAAAAATTCAGAAGAAAAAAAAAAATTTGAAAAAAAAAAAAAAAAAAGTCCAAATTCGTGTCGAGACGACGCCGACGAGCAGGAAACACGAAAAGGAGGAGTCATTCGAGGCGACTATCGGCCTGTAGACGACGCCGAGGCGCAAGTCCCTGTTGAAATTCACCCATTGACGCACTAACGCACAACAAACGATAGATATAACGATATTTTCAACATATCCGAGCCTAAATGTAGACGGCGTAGACACACACGCCACGAGAAAATTCCACAAGCGATAAATCAATAATAAAAACGAAAATTCCACATCCGTCGAGAATGTGCACCGCCAGTAGGTCTCCTCGATCACATGAATGCATAAAAAGAACGAAAAGATCAACATTCAAAATAACCATGTCAACAGCGACCCCTAGCAAAGGGCAGTTTCGACGCTCCAACTGAGGAAGTAGGTAGGTAGGTACACCCAAAAGGCACCCCCCTACAACAACAAACCCACCGAAAAAAGCAATATTCAACAATTTTTCCAATAATAATGCACATTCGACACCTGGTGAAAGTCATCACTCGTGTCCTGACCGGTGAAAGACGAACAAAATTATATATAACATAATCAAGGACCAACCACAATCTACCGAAATAACAACCTAACAAACTAGCACAAAGGTTTAAAAATTAAAAAATAACCAACACAAGCAAAAAAAGTTTTCAAGGCCCACCAAAAGAACCCCAATATTAACAACAAACAAGAATAATTTACAATACAATTTTAAAATTATTCGGTTGAAATGCACTAATATTACCACAACACACATATAGACCACAACACTGTTTGCAGAGTCTAAAATTCAAAAAATAACAACAATGTATTCCTAATTTTAAAAGAAATAAAAAAGCCTACACAAAATTTATTCAGACATAATTATTGTCATTCTGTATGTAGACAATCAATGCAAACATTACATTGGGTAAGTACCTAATTGGTGTTTGTTAAAAAAAAAAAACATAAATCAAAACTAATATTCAGTACCTACCTGTCAATAAAAAAATTATACAAAAAAAAAAAAATACTCTTTATTTCACTTATTAAAGTCAAGTCTTTATACAGACACATAACAATAACATTATCCATAATAAACAAAACCTTCGTCAACACATTTCACTGTGAACAACCCCTAAACGTCAACGTAAGTAGGTCCAATCGGAAGTAAAACAATGTAACTGTTACTATTACTTTATTCATTTATTAGAGAAAAAACACTTTCTGTACGTAGACAGACAATCAATCCAAATAAATATCCAAACATTACATTAGGTACCTACTTGGTGTTTAAATAAGTACTTAAGAAAATTAAAAATGTGAAATAAACCTAACTAATAATATGTGCCAATACCTAACTAATAAACAATAAAAAAATCATAAATCAACACTAGCATACATTTTTCTTTCCTATTTAACTAATTCTGTACCTACATACCCACCCTACCTACCTGTCAATCAAAACATTATAATATATTAGGAAGCGTTAGTATTTAAAAAAATAAAAATACAGACACAAATAACCTACTAAAGTACTCTTAAAATTATTATTATCATTATCCATAATAAATAAAACCGTCGTCAACACATTTCACTGTGAACAACCCCTAAACGTCAACGTAAGTAGGTCCACTCGGAAGTAAAACAATGTAACTGTTACTATTTCTTTATTTACTTATTAGAGAAAAAAAAAAACTTTCTGTACGTAGACGGACAATCAATCCAAATAAATATCCAAACATTACATTAGGTACCTACCTACCTACTTGGTGTTTAAACATTTTAGAAAATTAAAAAAACCGTGTGAAAAAACCTAACTAATAATAAGTGCCAATACATGACTAATAAAAAATAAAAAACCAACATACATTATTCTTTTCTATTTTACTTATTCAGTAGGTACCTACATACCCCCCCTACCTACCTACCTACCTACCTGTCAATCCAAACATTGTGATGTACCTATTAGGAAGGCAATTAATTTTTAACCCTTAACTGCATGTCTTTTTTTTTTTTGTCTGAATTAAATCCTTATGTGGCCGTTCATACGTATTAATTGCACCTTTGACAATAATTTAGAATAAAAAATCTGTAGATGAGACGGCTAGAAAAAAAAATATACTGATTACAACACTATGAAGCTAAGGGTTAAAAATCGTTAGGCTACCAATAAGTACATACCAATAGATAGATATCCGTAATAAACAAAACCGTCGTCAACACTTTTCACTGTGAACAACCCCTAAACGTCAATGCAAGTAGGTCCACTCGGAAATAAAGCAATGTAACCGTTACATACTTACTAATACTTTATTTATTTATTTATTAGAGAAAAAACACTTTCTGTATGTAGGACAATCAATCCGAATAAATATCCTAACATTACATAAGGTACCTCCGACTTGATGTTTAAAAACTTTTGAAAACTAAATTAAATCAATATAGGTAAGTGGGCAGGTATTTAAGTAAGTAAGTGGTTGTGTTTTCCACTTGCAATTAACAAATGTTATTTGAAAAAAAAAAATACACTTCCCGCCTTTTAATCCCAAAGCGGGGTAGGCAGAAAAGCACTTGCTAAAGCAAATGCCCACGATTCACCAAGCGTATTTAACCCAACGTGACAGGGGGTGAGCCCAACGCCGTTACCTACCTCCCTAAATAGAATAACCCCTAAAGCTCGACATAATGATTATTCAGGTCAAACAAAAACCATAACACCTGAACTTATGGTTCAGGTAGAAAAAAAAATATTTACTTATTTTTAAAATAAAAAAGAAAGAACATGACTACTCTTTATTTACAAAGGAATACACTATAATACACATTAAAAAAAATTAAACTCGACAACCTGCACAAAAGTGACAAACACTAAATACAAAAATAAGTAACTAATCTCATTCCCCTCAAAAATCAATATAGGCAAATAGGTAGTTAGGTAGGTAGGTGTAGGTAAGTGGGCACAATATATTTTTTTTTTAAATAAATAAATAGGTGACTCTTTCTTATTTTTCAGTTAAAAGGCAGACGGACACAAGCATACCTTTTCAAATTACACCCACTACGACTATAGCAACTAGGGCAAGTACCTACGTAGGTACTTAGAATTTAAAACTAAGCAATTAATAAACAAAACGGTCAATACCTAACTAAGAATAACTCCTAAAACTCTATATTGAGTTTAAGTATTTAAGTAGGTAGGTAGGTAGGTAGGTACGTACGTATGTAAGTGGATATTATGCTGTAAAAGTAAAAAAAAAAAAAAAAATAGACAACACCAATAAGTATCCGCACGTTTTATTATAAAGAAAAAAGAAAAACTTTCATTACCTAAAATGAGAATAACCCCTAAAAGTTAATAGTCAACAGAAAGGCGAATATAATAAAAATAATAAAAAATAAACACAATTTATTTATAAAAGAAAAGTACACACTTGTACAAAACAGCTCGTTTTCTATATGACTTTATAGGTATTATAAAGTTACAATTAACAATAACTATCCAAACTTTATATTAGGTAGGAAGTAAGGAAGGCAAGTAGGTACCTACAGTACTCAGTATTTGAAAATTAAAATAACTTGATAAAATAAAAGTCAATAAGTATTCAATATTTGAGTTGAAATTAAAACAAAACACGAATATATTTTTATACCTATAGCTCCACCAACAAAACAATAGGTACACAAGTTTAAACAAACATAATAATTCACTACACCTCAAAATTACGCTACCACCTCAAGGCAACATCTGGATAACACCAATTAATATATTAATATTTAAAAATCAAATACAATTGAAGCAAGTGCCAATGTATGCCAATAGGTAGGTAGGTAGGTAGGTAGGTAGGTAGGTAGGTCCAGTCGAAAATAAAACGGGAAAATAAATACAACGTCCATTCTTACTTTATTTATTTAATACTTTATTGCAACATAAATGTACAAAAGGCGGACTTAATACCATTATAATTATATATTATCACAGCAGCATGGGAAAGATTAATAAATAAATAAAAAAATAGGTATGTTATCAAACGTTTTTCCTGATCATGGTACATGAAAAAAAAATATATAGCCCATATAGGTATAACTAGCTAAGCATAACGCCTAAAAGTCATAATAGGTAGAGAATAAAACGAAAAAGCAATATATTCCTATTTTTAACCGACTTCAAAAAAAAAGGAGGAGGTTCTCAATTCGACCGTTCCTATGTTTGTTCGCGGATAACTACGCCGTTTATGAACCGATTTTGAAAATTCTTTTTGCATTCGACAGGGTTTACTTTCAAGATGGTCCCGTTCAAATTTTATCTAAATTGATTCAGTACTTTAGATTTTATCCCAACTAACAGAATAAGAACTAACGAAGATGTCATCTAGACATAAATATTACCAAGCAATGTCGCATTGTAGGTACTATGATTTATCCATAGTGTTGAATGCATGCACATTACAAAAATAAAAAGTAAAATCTCCTTGAGCATCCTTGTTCGTTTAATTAGGTATTTTTATTAAACAACTAAAATGAAAATGCGTATTACTTTGTAAGAACTATTTTTTGACTGGCGAAAAAACGGAAGCAGTACGATTTTGATAATTATTTTTTAATGGAATAGGGTATACATACCTCCATATATATTTGAAAAAAAAAAAAATATTCCAACCCTAATGGGATGAACTGATTGTAATGGAAGAGCACGCATAACTTTGTCGTTTATGAACCGATTTTGATGATTCTTTTTTTGTTAGAAAGACGGTACCTATCAAGATAAAGGTGGTCCCAAGGTAAGAAGGCAACAAGGGTATCAGGTCGGTTCTTTTGTTCTTCAAAATTGTGCTTACAAAAGAACATACAGTTTAAACAAACATAGGTAATTAATTCATTTATTCATATATTGCACTTGCATGTTCTAATTGTAATTTGGCTACCTACCACAATAAATATTCAATCAAATATATTAAGGAAGGTAAGTACCTACCACCCCACCGACCACTTCGAAAATAAAACAAAAAAATAATATAGGCAACTATTATTACTACTTTATTTGTATTACAATATACAAAGAAACTATACACAAAATTTCTTGAACAACAAAGTCCATTAAATGTCTATTAGGTAGGAACTTTTCAATAATATACAAAATAATATATCTATGATACAATTAAGTAAGTATCTACCTAAACCAAGATTATATTATAATATAACTAGTTGTCTTGGCGCAATCAATTAATTTTTATATAATAGAGAACAAGATTAAGATAGGCCATACACAACAAAAGTTATACCTACAATACTGTAGCACAATGTGTGTGTGACATATTTTATGAATTTTTGTTACATATTAGTAATTTACATATTGGACCTGAATCACTTACCAACTTTTTTTTTCTGTTTGTTCTAGTGTAAACATGTCACTTTTACACCCTCTCAATAATTGTACTCTCACTCTGACCGCCAACGGGCTCTGGAAATGTACATGTATTCCAATTAGTAAGTAAGTAGGTATTTATTACAAAGTAATCAACAACATATGTAACACAAAATGTATATTTACTATTATAAAACAAATAGAATAATAAAAATAAAAACCAACACCACCACACCTTGTACAACCAAACAACAAAACAAAACAATCCACAAATAGTAAGAGGCAGCGGCAACATAAAATATCACCCAAGAAACATAATATATTATCATTATTATTATCTTTCATAATGTTTCCATTGAAAACCTAAAATGTTTATTTATTATTTTATTTTATTAAGGAAAAGCATACACAAAAATATATAACATCACCTTTTCACCGCTAGCATAAAACCCACACAAAGTGTTTGAAGAAGAATAATATTCATTCAAATACTAATAATGTTTTTCTACTTTAAATACTGTTTCAATGTGTGTTGTAATTTATTTATTTATTGAAAAGGTCATATTCTTCATTAGAATTTTATCTTACAGGACTACCACCACTGCACCAGTGCTGTCAGACCAGAAACTAGCTGGCGTTGGATGAGCGGTTGGGCACAAAGAAACATTTAAAAAATATTAAGTACAACAGTGCAACGGGGAAATCAGTTAGAAATCAAATAAACATTCTATACCTACATGACTTGGCTTTATTTCTGTATAATTTCACTCACCGAATTATTATCATCCACTGTCCACTGCAGACTCCTCATCAGTCAGATTTCTTTGCCAATTGCAACAAACAACTTGGGTGGGTCGATGTGAATTATTCACTGAAATGCAAATAAGAATAATACAATAATAACACTTGTCTGGAAACCTATTACACTTTTTATGTTACTTCATGTTGTTCTAGAATGCAGGGACAACAAACTATCCAAATCATGCTGCTCACAATACTTTGTTTTGTTATAGTAATATGTAAACTGAAACTGTACTAGCGATGCTAATAATTACAAGTTAGTGTCCCTTTAGCACCGTTATTGCAAGAAGAATAGTTAGATTACATTGTAAAACGCGTCGTACTCACATTTTTCTTTCGCTCATTTTGTTGAAAAACACGCCGTCAAGCAACACTGCAATGCACTGTACACTGGTACTGTTGGGCTGTTGTAGTCTCACTTTGTCTCTAGCCAACGATTCCGATTGGAAAAACTTTGTTCAAACTTCTATTTCGTTGCAGGACAATTCGTAGTAACTTTACCGCCGCGGCATACTTATTGTTTGTTTGTTTTTTTTCATTGTTATTTCTCCGCGCGCAAGTGACAGTAGTGCTTTTTATTATAAGGTTTTACGCGGCTGTCAGTTTCAAGTGTTTTGAGCCATGCGCGTAACAAAACCTTCGGTGCAAGCTTCGATCGAATACAAGTACAATGCGCGTCGGTTTGATTAATCAATGCAAATATCAGCTCATACCAAAAATAACTAGACTTGCAAACCAAAGCTGACTGAATATTTAAAACTGAAAGACGTTCCTTCCTAGTTTGGTCTGAAGTTTGCTCCGAATCATTTTCACCTGTAGTTGGCAGCCAATAACATGAATTCGTGCGCTTTTGTTGGTAAGCTTGAGCCGCAGCGGGAACGGATGTCCAAACTCTCCTTCCACATTGTACGTATATGTACAGAATTATTGACAGTATTGACAATGGAAACTGACGTATCGACTTAGCGGTCGGGCGAAAAAAAAAATTCAAGTTTACTTTTACATTCGAATACTGAAAACTTTGTTTCCTTCAAACTAGATTTTCGTCACTATTGTTAGTTAGTATTTATTGTATTGTGCCGTGTTTACTTTATGTAATTGAACGAACAATACGCCGGCGTAGATCGAACGTGTTGTTGTCGCCGCATTGTATCGTTGTGTTTGTGAAACGATCGAGTTTTCTTTCTAAACGTAACAGCAACAACAACAATAAATACTCTTCTGGGGAAGAGTTCCGATGATACCAGACCATTAGAAGGAAGAAGGCCTTTGGCCCACCATTTCCTAATGTTGTTTGTTGCTGAAAGTAGTAGAAAAATGGAAACTTGTGAGAAAAATGATGAACTTTACCTTTGTATTTTTCTCTGAAAGTTGCCCATTTTGCCCTTTTACTAAGCTTGAGCTACTTACATTATTTGTGTAGGTACTTTATGAATATTACTCCCATCTGACAATGCTATTATTGTTGTTGTTCATCTTGAATTGGTGTAATTTTGTACCTATGTATTTCAGGTGTAATATTGATTTGAGGAGGACCCTACTTGTCTTGGTTTCATTGGCCTAAACTAACTACATATTTGGAATGGCTGCTGCTGGTTGCAAAGGAATGGTTTGAATATAACAAAAGTAGGTATGTTCATCTTTTCTCTTATAAGAAAAGCTTTTCAATAAGATGCAGTGACAGTGGTTCCAATACTTTGTTTACTCATACTAAACAAATTATAAATAGGTACAATGGTAAATAGTAATAATGTATTTGTAATGCAGCATATCAGTTGCTACTGTTGCTGTCATGGAGCAACTCCTGGTCACCTCCACAGCTGTATGTATGCTACTAGAGAGTTCCTATTGAAATTCCATTGCTTCATAAAATTGCTACTTGTTGATTGACAAATGCTTTCACAAGTATAAATAATCATTCAGATCATGTTGTCAGTTGCTATTGTTGCTGACTTGAATTGTTCACATTTATAGTAGTGAGATTTCATTACACTTTTTGGCTGTAGGCTCACACCTATTGCTAATATTTTACAAGGTTCTTTACCCACCCTCAACAAATAATTAATATGAATTTCCAGGTGCTACTGCTGCACACAGTACAGTCCCAGAGCTGCCAATTGTTGCTGCCTGCCTGCACTGCTCTACTCTGCTCCGAGGCTACTCTTGAGAAGTCTACCCATACAACTCTTCACAGGACAAGTGCTATGATACTGTATGTTACTTTTAATACAATACTATACTCCGAGGCAGACACATTCTTTGAAATAGGCATATCCAACTTTGGGAGATGATGATGACAAGATGTATATGTCCTGAGCACCTTGCACCAACACTTACAAACGCTGCCAGGTACATGAAAGAGGAATGTATGTGTGTATGCATACCAAAAAGTAATACCTACCTCTAAGTGTAAACTGGGAGTGCTCTTAGATCTCTTTATCAGTGCTGGTCTATTTTTAACAGTTATTACTAAAATGCTTCAGCTGAGCTGTTGGTGCCAGCCAGCCAGCCAGCCAGCCAGCCAGCCAGCCAGCCAGCCGGCCCCACCCGAACTATGACCCCCCCCCCAAATCCAAAGTCACGGGGTTGATAACGTCGGGCCAATGCCTCTGCCCACCCCCCCAAATGGAAATAAAAGGCGGTGCAAGTTTAAGTATATAATATGCTAATTTTAGATTTTAGGCTTACTATTTTTAATTGGAACTAAAGTAGCGGTTACCGGCCACTACTAGTGCAACATCCTTCACTGGTGAATTCACAAGTATAGGGGGTTGCAGCGCTTGTGCTGCAACCCCCAGGTAGCACGCTGCGTATTTTAAATGCGCAGATGACTCTCGCAGATTATCCGTACGCGCGATCCAAACGAGATCCAAAATGTATGTGTATGTCAAATGTTTATTTACCATGTTTATTTCAATGTATGTAAGAAACGCATAGACTGAGAACCGTATGTATGTATGCGTTTCCAAGGGTTATCTTGCATTTCATGGGTATCTATCTCATAAACCAAATCGCTCGCTATATGCATATCGAACATGTTCGCTGGTGCATGTTTCGCCCATACCAATTGATCTGAGAGGTAAATAGAGCATGAAATTTGTCTTTCTTCCTGTGGCAGGCTTGGATTTTGACCCTAAGGTTCTTCTGTGTCCACCCACACTCCTCACATCTGTGGTGGACGTGGAATGTATGTATGGATGGACGTGTGTGTGTTATTTGGATGTGGTGTGTAGTATGTTATGGTATGTTGTATGTATATGTATTTAGCCAGCCAGGACTGCGTGCTGCGTGCGGAGTAACAATGCACTTGGTGGGTTGGGGCCAGCAGGTAATTTAGTTGATTCTTGTTTTTGACACATTTCAGCCGTCGTCGTTCACCGTTCGCCGTCGCCGTCGCCGTCTCCACCGCCGCCCTCGGCTTTCACCGTCGCCGTCTCCACCGCCGCCCCCGTCTTTCACCGTCGCCGTCTCTGCCGCCGGGATGCTGGAAATAATGCAATATTTTGTTTGACCAAGCTGTGTTTTTCACAATTACACACAGTACATAAGAAACATATGAAGGAAAAAAAGTCCTGTTATCCATGTCGGGTGGGGGGTTTAAGCGCTATCCTCTTACTACTACCTACCTACCGAAGAAAATCAACCTGTGACCTAACGAACCAACAATCTTACACAAAAACAGAATATATAGCAAAACTCTTAACAGACTTCTACAAACAACAACAACAAACAACAAAAGAAGAACGAGTGGAATAAAACAAGGGCCCAATATGTTGAGACGGGGCTTTTCTCACCTTCGCTCGGATCCTAACTATGCATCTAGCTAACCTAACTCGTTTTCAACAAACCTAACTCAGTTTTTTCACTAACCTAACGATATTAATACAGCTAACCTAACTTGTTTTTAGCAAATCTAACGACGGGGCTTTTCTCACCTTCGCTCGAATCCTAACTATGAATATAGCTAACCTAACTTGTTTTCAACAAACCTAACTCAGTTTTTTCACTAACCTAACTATGAATATAGCTAACCTAACTTGTTTTCAACAAACCTAACTCAGTTTTTCACTAACCTAACTATTAATATAGCTAACCTAACTCGTTTTCAACAAACCTAACTCAGTTTTTTCACCAACCTAACTATGAATATAGCTAACCTAACTTGTTTTTAGCAAACCTAACTCAGTTTTATACCAACCTAACTATGAATATAGCTAACCTAACTGGTTTTCAACAAACCTAACCCAGTTTTTTCACCAACCTAACTATTAATACAGCTAAACCTAACTTGTTTTCAACAAACCTAACTCAGTTTTATACCAACCTAACTATGAATATAGCTAACCTAACCTGTTTTCAACAAACCTAACTCAGTTTTTGTAAAAACACGTCGGGCTAATCTGGCCTCTGCCCACCCCCGAATGGGGAATAAAAGGCGGTGTCTAATATCTTAATTTTATTAATTTTAGATTTTAAGCTTATCTATTTTTTATTAAATCAATTAGCGGTTACCGGCCACTACCAGTGCAACAGCCTTCACTGGTGAATTCACAAGTATAGGGGGTTGCAGCGCTTGTGCTGCAACCCCCAGGTAGCACGCACGTATGCGCTGAAAAACGCAATGTGTGTGCTATACTATCGGCCCAAATGTAATATGTGGAATGTTTATTTCCTTTAACAGAGGGGGGGGGACTACCCATTTGTAGGTAAATTGTTCACTACTGCAGTGTGTGGGATTTGTTTCACCTAATATGTTATGTATGCTATTTTACTACACTGACTTGCCACTTTAATTTATGTAAAAAAACGTATAGACTAAGAACCGCATGTATGTATGCGTTTCCACTGGTTATCTTGCATTTCATGGGTATCTGATATACCAAATCGCTTTAATGTATGTCAAACATGTTTTCTGGTGCATGTTGAACCCATATTAATTGATCTGGGAGGTAAATAGAGCATGCAATCATCTATCTTTCTTTCTGTGAGATAGATATGCAGGCAGTCCTTCTCTCTCCACTCACGCTCAGTGTCTGGTTGACGTGAATGTATGTAATCTATCTATCTGTGTGTGTGTGTGTGTTTTTTTTTGTGTGTATACGTTATACCGTATGTATTTAGCCAGCTAGTGGGGGCTACGTGCTTAATTGGTTTTTTATTATTTTTTTCACGCATTTCAGCCGCGGGGTGTGCGAGTCGCTGTCGTCGTTCGTTCGCCGTCTTCGCCGCCGCCGCCGCCGCCGCCGCCGCCGCCGAGATTCTGGAAATAATGTAATTTTATTTTACCCATCACATTTTGCCCCCTGTTGTGTATTACACGACTATTATACAATTACACACAGTAAATAGAAATTTACTTTATTGAAAAAAAAAAAAAAACCTCACCTACCAACAAAACACAACACCTTAAGCGAAAGAAGCAAAATAATCAAAAGAAGATCGAGTGGAATAAAACAAGCTTCTATGTATGCGGTTTTAAAACGGAGACGGGGCTTTTCTCACTTTCGCTCGAATTTCAACTAAATGATAATTTTAGCCAAATTCCGAAACCCTACGCACTTTTGTACGAACCTAACTCGGTTTTATGCAAACCTAACTATGAATCTGGTTAGCCTAACTCGGTTTTATACAAACCTAACTCATTTTCATCCAAACCTAACCCAGTTTTATGCAAACCTAGCTATGAATATAACTAACCTAACTTGTTTTTAACAAACCCAACTCACTTTCCAGTAACCTAACTATTAATTATATAATTTTTAAATAACCTAACTGAGGATATAGCAATGCTAATTGTTTACAGTAACGTTAGTAAGAACATCATATTTATTGGAACGAGCAGAGTCCGAAACAAGATTCTAATAAGGAACAACGCAAGAGTAAAGGAACACGGCTTTTCTCATTTTGTTGTTAGAGACAAAATTACGCTCGAGTTTTCAACAAACCTAACTGACAGTATAAGTATTAACTTAAATTTCACCTCAATTCATACTGAACAATTCTCTGAGTTAGGTTTCTTAAGTTTCATGAGGTTAGGTTACGTGGAGTTAGGTTTAAAGGAGTTGGGTTAAATGGAGTTAGGTTTAATGGAGTTAGGTTAAATGGAGTTAGGTTTAAAGGAGTTAGGTTTATAGGAGTTAGGTTAAATGGAGTTAGGTTAAATGGAGTTAGGTTAAATGGAGTTAGGTTAAATGGAGTTAGGTTTAAAGGAGTTAGGTTTAAAGGAGTTAGGTTAAATGGAGTTAGGTTAAATGGAGTTAGGTTAAATGGAGTTAGATTAAATGGAGTTAGGTTTAAAGGAGTTAGGTTAAATGGAGTTAGGTTTATAGGAGTTAGATTAAAAATTAGCACATTTTTACTTGAATGAGAGACAAGTAGCTAAAATAGTAATTTATTGAGATTTACAAAGACATAATTTAACAAAAATATTCGAAAATATTTGAAAATAATAGTGGATTTTGCATAATTTAATGGACATTTTAGATAAAATAATCAAAATATACTTATTGAGATTTACAAACACATAATTTAACAAAAATAATAGTAGATTTTGCAAAAAAAATATGAAAAATTAAAAAAAAAAATAATCAAAATATACTTATTGAGATTTACAAACACATAATTTAACAAAAATAATAGTAAATTTTGCAAAAAAATATGAAAAATTAAAAAAAAAATAATCAAATATATCCATTGAGATTTAGAAATACATAATTTAACAAAAAAAAATATAAAATAATAGTAGATTATGCATAAAAATATAGACATTTTAGAAAAAAAAATATACTTGATGAGATTTACATATACATAATTTAACAAAAATAATGGACTTTTAGAAAAAAAAAAATATATACTTGATATTTCATAATAAAATAAAAATTTAGTAGTAGGTATATTGAAAAAAAAAAGAAATATATTTTATTATACTTGCTAATAGTTACAAAAAAAGAAAAAAAATAAAAAAATCTTGATTGATACTTGAGACTAAAGAAAAAAAGAAAAAAAAATAGACAAAAATAATTGATACTTGACGGCGGGTAGGTATATATGAAAAATAGTAAATGTTGATCCTTGAATATATTTCAGACGGAACGAGCGCCGAGACAAGAAACGCAAAGACAGACGGGGCTTTTCTCACCTTCGGCGGTCGTAAAAAAAACGAATCACCTGGCGCAGGGCTGAGTCTCAACAGATCGCAGCACGA
>SJJU01000520.1:0-10343 GCA_012932125.1 Conopomorpha cramerella | reverse complement strand
CCGGCGACGGCGCACTATTCTTGTTTGTTTACAGAAATCAGCCGCGGTTATAGGCATGCCACCCTTTATATTTTGCGCGTATAAGCATTCTAAGAATTGGGAGTCCGTTAGATGTGCCGGTACATCTTTGACTAAAATTCGCGGCTTCCTACCCTTTGGTTTTTCAAGACGGAGACCTACCTGTTTAATCGCGTCGACGGCCTGTAGTTTTTTAATTTGGCTTTGACTTGAGACGCGAAGTACAACGCCGGCGTTTGCGGTTTTTTTTTAAGCCCACTATTTGAAAACCGTCCGATGGTTTTAATGCAGTTTTTAAGGCCTGTTTGGTAGCTGATGACGTTTTTATTGTTTCCGAACATTCCGGAGTTGGGTACGCGATGAGGCACGGTGCCGGGTTACGCGCGGCTACGGGTTCCGCTCTTTTTGGCAGACGTAGGTTTAGAGTGTCTGCATAGCTATAGGTAGGTTGGCTAGCAGGACCCGCAGCTGTTTTTGAGCAGATTAAAAGGTCGCGTTCAGCTTTGGCTAATTTCGTTTCGTTTACCGAGGATTTGATGGCTAGGCGCGAGACGATTCCGGTAACTTTTTGGGTTAAATCCATAATTGCCGATTTATGGTTTATTGTTAAACGGGTTGACTGGTCGCTAATTATTTTATTAATATTTTCGAGGCAACGGGATGCTTCGGAAACAAGGGAACAATAATCGTTTTCGTATTCGTCGGCGAATCGCGGGGCAATAGCAGGACGTTTTTCGGCGGAAGTTGGCGAGAGGTCGGCGGGTGAACGTTGGGATATATTTCTTTTCGCGGCGTTAACGGGCGTATGATTTAATGATTCGTCATTTAATGATTGGAATAGTGTCCCCCCTCGGTCGGGGGATCACGATTTGGTCGAGACATCGTTATTTAGGCCCTAAAACCAATTAAAATAACCAACGCCTAATACTCAAAACTACCCTCTACTTACAAAATTGTTTATCAACGGAAAAATAAAATCTTAAGTTCGCTTACCAGATCCTTTTATACACTGAAATCCAATAAATAATAGCACTACACTACCTGCCAGCACCAACACACAGCTGAAACCACTTACTATGAACTTTAGATGTAATTAAGATATCAAAAAATAAATATTTAGTACGAGCGCACTGATTGTGATCCGAGCGCGTCGAGAGTGGAGGGGTAACACCATCTATATATCGACGCGTCCTACATTTCATACAAACTATAACATCCTCTATATAGCGACGCGGCCAACAGGATCGGGGTAAAAGTATCCTATGTCCGCCCCACCAATTTTCAGCCAAATCGGTCCAGCCGTTCTTAGACATAGACATAAATTTATTTCCATAAACAAATACAACACACACATAATAATTAGCAAAAAATTAAAAGAAACAAGTTAACACAGTGATGCATCCTGCAGTTGTTCACGAAAATGAGCTTCCGGCTCAGCATGAAGCCACAGTGTCCTGTGACATGAACTGATATTCTGCCTTCACTCTGAGAGAGAGGGCTATCCAAAGGTACATAAATATAAAATTAATAACTAGACTACTTATAATTATAATACATACTTGTACGAGAAAAATAATAATAAATAAAATAGATGCACATATTATAAGTATACGTAGGTCTACTTCAATCAATAAATAATTAATATTAAACTTTACATACTACATAAAAGGTGGTACAGAAATAGATATATAGATAGGTACTTAAAGAATGTAGCGATGAAATTTCTGTAGTGTAAGGAGTAGTGTAGGTATCACAGATGAGTAAGTTTACTACTGGGGTGATGAGAAATAAAAATGAAATTACATACGGCCGCAGTGAAGTTTCTCCTGCTCCAACAAATGTAATCGCAGCTTCAATTTAAAGGTCGCGACAGTGTTGCAGGAACGCAAAGGCGGAGGTAAGTCGTTCCAGCACTTTGTAGCCATAAACCTAAAACTACCCCGAAAGGCTGCGGTCCTATAGTGTTGCGTTAGAAGAGGCTGAGATTGGGAGCGCAATCTACACTGCCTTCTCCATGAAAGCTTCTCACTTAAATATATGGGCTTGTCAAATTTGATCACTCCAAACAATAGGGTAGAGAAATAGAGCTTCAGTCGGTTTTCCATATTAAGGATCCTCCCTTGATTTAGGTAGGGAGTGACATGTGTTCTGGGAGGGATATTGTAACAGAACCGTGCACATCCATTCTGAACTCTTTGTAGCAGCTTATGGGTCTTTTTTAGAAGACATGGACCGTACGCTGGAAGACTAAAGCTGAGTTTAGATAGAATAAGACTATCACATTTCTTAAGTTATAAGTGTTGTAACTAACACGACTTTCTTTTATAATATATAAATGCGATTATCAATGAAGGTTTCTATATTCATTGCGTGTAAACTGAGCGCATAAGATTTACAATAAGATTTCTTTAAAAAAAAACCCACTAAAGAGCGAGTCTGAAGACGAACGATCATATAATAATGTAGTTGGGTCTCTTTCCATTCCCACTATCTGACATATTGTTTTATATAAAACACCCTTACTAATATTATAAAATAAATAGGAAATTGTTTGTTTGTTTGTTCCGCTTTCACGCCGTAACTACTGAACCGACTGCTTTGAAATTTTGCATACGTAAAGTTAGAAGTCCGGATTAAATAATAGGGTACTTTAGTCCCGGAAAAAATTATATTACTGAGGGAAACTTATTTTTCCGTAGGACTGATAAGTTTTCTTATAGTTGTCCTTTATACCGTAATATGACCGAAATCCACGCGGGCGGAAAGCTAGTATAAAATGAAAAACAGGCCCGTGGTCGACTTTTGCTGGAAATCTCATGGGGTCCAATTAAGACATCTTTTTTCAAAACTTCTTGTGTACGGTTCCTCCAATGGAGATACCTATGAGGTCAAAGTTCAATTATAAGTAGTTTAAGAAACTGGACGAAAACAGTCAATTTTTTTTAAACACAATGAACAAGCGTTTGACCACCATCCTGCCCGATGTTAAACAGCGATGTGGTCTACGATGAAGCACACTTGTTAATTAGGTACCTATTTACTCGCGACTTGATGACCTTCTGACTGTACAGCGCATTCCAATTTGTTCAACTGGTTGAACATATTGGAATAGAGGTCTATCTTCTCGTGTAGTGTTTACGAAGCCTTCTTGCTCATCTTTTATTTTATAAGGTCAATGAAAAACATCACATACTAAAACATTTGTTATTTATTTGAAGGGTATATTGCGAACCTATGCATTAAATTATCGATTACAAAATAGCAAATTGCATTAAGTACAAATGTATTCAAAACACAGCCATATTGGTCATTCTGAGACAAAATAATTTGAAGACACTTGCAACAATTTCATTACATAGTCATGGTAACTATAACATAAGCTTATCCACAAGATGCCACAACATCGGTTCAAAAATTAACAAATCAGTATAAAAAAGTAGGTAAGACCTACACAACGTTAATATAATACGAAACAAAATTAACTAACGAACCTTGAGCCAGGATGGAGTTCAACCACCTGGATGTTGTACTCTCAGCGACCTTAGCACAGCGCTCCAAGAAAGATGTGATAAGACATATAACGCGCTGTGATTTGTTGAAAACAAACTGAATCGCACGTTGTGCGACATAGCAGCCAATCACAGCGCGTATTTGTTCTATGTCGGGTCTTTCTTGACGCCTGTGCTCCGAGTGCTGGGGTGTTCCGGGGGCACCGGCTCTTTCGCGCGCAGAAGTCACCGGGGGGGTTTTAGTGGACGCACCACATAACCCCGTCATGTCCCCCGCAAACGACGGGGTATCCGAAGGGATTTCCCCCCGTCAACAAAATAAAAAAGGATGGAGTTCAAACTGAACCCCTAGCATAGCGCTCCAAGAAATACATGACAAGACATATGAAACACTGCGATTGGTTGAAACAAGCCAAGTCGCACGATGTGTGACATAGCAACCAATCACAGCGCGTATTTCGCACACTTACAATAAAAGTGACACAAAACGAAAAATATAATTTTATGAAATTGAACCTTAACGTAAAAGATACAAAACTTAAATTACAAAATCAGCATGTTTCGTATTGGGTCATTTTTACTCTAACTATGCGATTTGTTCTACGTCGTGTCTGTTCTTGTCACGCTTCCTAGGGCTGCAGGAATGGGGTATCTATCACAATCTCGGTATTATGCCAAATGTTTTTAAAACTGCTGGAAACAGTTATTAGTCAACTGTGGGTATTTTCTTAGCAAGAGCCTCTGATTACCTCACTTTGGGATTAAAAAGGCGTGAAGTATATTTGAGATATTAAATTAAGTCAAATTGCTGAAAACAGATCACAGTGGCGTGCAATTGGAGAGGCAGCTATGTCCAGCAGTGGACAAATATGGGCTGACGATGATGATTAAGTAACTTAAATTGTCAAAAAAGCCCGTAAGATATTTTTCACTGACACAAAACGTCAATATTCTCAACTGAAAAACATTAACGTTTTAAACAAATTGTGAACGAAACCCATAAAGATTTTTTTTTTGTGAAAATTGACAATTGAAGCCATATTTCTCCATGGTATAAAATTAGGTTAAACTCCAACCCGAACAGCGTGTGCATACAATAAAGAAATAAAATCACAACCATACTTGGTTATTTACGCCAGTTTACATAAGCAATAAATACTGAATTTTATTATGAAACATTCCAATCAGTTCTTATATTATTTCATGCGGACTGTCAGTCTTAAAACAGTAACCGAAATGTAAATCGCCAAACATTGACAATTTGTAATTCCAAATGAAAGCAATAATAAATAAATAAAACAAATGTTTCGACGACATTGGAAACTGCGCCAATGGCTGCATACTAGCCAAAAAGTGAGTATTAAAATGGAAATGACCTAAAAACTGACATCAATCCCATTGTCGCCAAGACGTTCTAAAAACAAGCTGTAAAATTCACCGCTAATCTGTACTAATACTAGCTGTCCCGGCAAACATTTGTTATGCCATAATATGTTGCCTTTGTACCCCGTGTATTAGGAGAAATACAATATAGTAGGGGCTTTATTAATAATGGCGGAGTTGCTATTTCGAAGATACACAAAACTCAACTTAACTTCAGTTGTATGTCAAATACGGAATAACCAGTTCTTGTAGACCTATAATAACTGTTGTATAAGTGATACCGCGTTTATTGGTAAGGGGGTAGATGTATAAAAATACATCTGGATTATGAACAGCGTGACATTAAAGCATTGAGTAGAACATTAACTTTTGACCGAAAAAAAAAACTAAGTAGTAAAAATTAAGTACAGCTTGTTCTTAGAACTAACAATTTCAAAACTGGTACCTATCTATTACACTAATATTTTCGTACAAAATATACAATATATTGTTGTTAGTAAATGCTAAAATCATCTCAGACTCTTGGATACGCACTAAATAGGGCATCTGATATTAATTAGACCTACATAATTCAAGTTAGGCGTTCGTTGCATCCAAACGGTATTCATAAAGTTACAAAAGTATAGCTGCTATCTGTTGCTGCTTGGAGTTCAAGTCTAGGCATAAAGGCGCCCAATGGGCAATTTTCTTCGTCTAACTGTCAATACTGTCAAACTTTGTTTGGAAAGTACGACAGTATTGACAGATCTCCGCCAGAAAATCTGTCAGAAAAACGTCAAAGAATATTCCCCAGTAAGCCGAACAATGTATACAGTCAATGGGGAGTTTTCAGAGCCCTTGTTTCTCTTAGTTATGACAGATGGCGCTAGCTGTATTAGAGGGGATAAATGTCAACGAAATTACTAACATCAAGCAGTCAATATTGAAGGTAACAGTTAAAGAAGTCAATCTGGACACCTACTAGCGACATCTGGATAAGATTTTTTTGGTGTTTGAAAGTTCCCCATAAGCTTTTTGAATAATACTTCACTGTCTGTTATGTTGTAGTTCTATCTCGTTTCACACTTCACTAGAGGAGGGTAGCAGTACACCTTAACAGTATGTCAAGCATATTCTAAAAGCTAATTAATGGGGAATTTTCTTTGACGTTTTACTGACATGTTTTAGAAGGGGGTAGTGTTACGCCCGGGGTTCGAGAAACAACGGCTAGAATGTCGTAGAAGTGCGTCGAACATTCGAGAGGCCTAAAGAACATTCCAGTATCTAAGTCGACGCATACATACCACTATTCAGTGCCTATTTGCTAACAGATACTCATGGAACCATCTAGAAGTCTCTGTACTTGACAGGAGAACTGTCATTAATGTCATACTTTCCAAACAAAGTTTGACAGTAATGACAGCTCTCAGCGAGAAATTTTCGTCAGGAAAACGTCAAAGAAAATTCCCCATTGTAGTTGCCCACTAGTAACGGGCGTATTCCGTAATAGCCATTGTATCGTTTTCATAGTAGACAGCATGCTAAGTAGTTTTGAAATAAATTGATAGCGTGTAAAGTGTTATCACAGTGCGCGAAATTATTCATTTCGGAATGGGACGAGTAAATGAAAGTACAAACTTTATAACCATATTTGTTCAAGGAACGCCATAACTTTTTATGCCACCATTATAAATATAAATGATGAATGCAATAGGAACATTTGTTCTACAAACGGTTTTGCAATAAAAGATACTATTACAAAAAAAGTCTTGTAAAAGCAACTACTTAAATTGTATTTTCCTGTAGCTATTTGTTTTAAAATTACTTTAAGTAGATACGTAAGTTATTCTTCGTAACTGTGACCCGTACGACAAATTATAGCATTTTGAACTTTAATTACTATTGACTAAAGTTCAAACCACTTGCCACTTAAAAGGTAAATATTGACTATCTTTTGAATGTTTATGATCTGCTGTAGTGAAGTAGATTTGTGTAACTGCGGTTAAATATTATTGGAAACTTTTTTAGTATTTAGAATTTAAGTTTAAGATTGACGTTAGGACAGAAAATGAATGCAGATGGCGTTGCGTATGCTTGATCCTTTATGGGCTAATGAAAAAGAGGCAATTCGTCAAATGAATATTAAGAGACAAATTAACCAGTCGTGTTTCTTTTTTGGGTCAACCTAAACTACCTCCATAACTTTCATGTCTTTTCTTCCTTATTGTACCAAAATGTTTTCATGCAGTTCTTTAATGAAGGCATTTGACTGGCCAGTTTAATTATAGTCTGGACCATAAAGTTTTTAACTTTCTAACCTACGACAGATTAACCAGTCGTATTTTTTTTTCTGGGTCAACCTAAACTAGCGCCAATATTTTCCACCAAAAAGTTTTCATACACTATTTTTATGAAGGCATTTGACTGGCCAGTTATAATTGCAGTCTGGACCAAAAAGTCTTTTTAACTTTCTAACCTACGGCAGTATCATTGGCATTTATGTATTGCTTTATATAAATTAGTAGGTACGTACTACCCTAAATAAACCGCGCGTTCCTTTACATAAGCTTCTCATAAACGACGAAATAAGTACTCCATCATCGTATCATAGATTAACATAGAGACTATTACGTCCTTACTTATAATTCTGTAGAAAAATATACATATCACATCGTAGTATTTCCGCTAAATAGAACTTGCCAAATAGAAACGTAAACATAGTGAGAACATTAAAATAAAAAAAAAACCCGGAGAAAATCAACATAACTAAGTAATATAATGAATAATAACTGACCAAAAACAATGTCGTTATGAAATATCTCTGCGAACCATGCAAAGTTTTTTTTTAACCGCAAGGTTTTGAACACCATCCTGCCTGGTGTTAAGCAATGATGTGGCCTACGATGAAGCACGCTTGTCAATTAGGTACTTGTTTGAATGTTCACCAATTACTAATGGAATTAGACTTTCTGTCTTATTATCAAACATGGTATATCTCTAGTATTGGCTTACCCCGGGTTCATACATCATACATTATGGGCGAGGGGATGTTACCTTCATATTTGTTTTTCCCATCCAAGGTTACGATCTGTCACAATTGTATGAAAGTAAGTACCCGTTATACGTTAGGTAAGTTATTGAAACAAGCCATTAAATTCTTATGTTATTTGTGGCCGAAGGAAATAACACTAGAGTTAGATCTTAACTAAAAATAAACAATGTTTTGGTCAGTTATCTTCAGTAAATATTCTATTAAATTGTTGTAGAGATGTAACATATTTATGGATTATTTGTATTATATTTAAGTACTAAAATACTGTAAGTACTCAGTAAAATAAAGGATATTTTAAACAGGTGTACCTACATTAAATAACGTAGATTACTACAAAAGAAACAAGAATTCAGGATTCATAGTATAAAGGAAACTATGGTTGAAATTAAAAGCTGTCAAAGATCACCGAACCTAATTGACATCTCAAAACTGTCAGTATCCAAGGAAAACTGACAGGTTTGACGTGGTCGTTCGTTGTTATCATTCGGCATCAAAAACCAGTGCAGTTGAACTAATCTTGATGATTAAGATATTGGAATTCATGCTAGAGGTCAACCATGTTGTCAAAAAGACTTGAATTTCTAAAGTAGCTTCACTATATTGAAAAACTTCAGATTTTGACAATTTTTCATAGAAATTGTTGCCATGTTTAGTTTCTACTCTTTTATGCAATGCTGCCAGTACAAATGTATGTGTCAGCTGAAAATCTTACAGACTAACCACAATCATATAAGTGTTCTGTGTGAAGGATACAATGTTGAAACATGAGTTTCCTTTTGTTTTACCGAGTACTACGAAAGAATTTTTTCAACCAACTTTCTAAAGAATTTAATAAAGAAAAACAACTATAATAAATGTTACATACAGTCCCCTAAAAATGTTACATCTTTAACAAGACTACACAATTGGGAGCCTTAGCGAGTATAAATAAGCTAAAAAAAAAATAAGTGACACATCATAAATAGAGACTAGAGGTAAACGAAAGCGAGAGTCAAAGCACTACCTGAGACAATTGACTCGAGGCGAGTCTATATCGTTTGCTATCTAACTCGACGTTGGGCTCCAGGCCGCGTTTCACGGCCGTAGAGCTGGCAACATTCCCAACACTAGCTTCAATTAACCTACGTGACCTACAGAATTTGTAATCAATGACGCCATTGACTCTTTGACACGTCATGTCCAATGGCCGCGGCATATTGAGCTCTTGCAGTTGTGTTGTCGGCGGTGTATTGGTGTCGTCCAAGTCTAGAACAGTGTAAGAGTCATCCTTACACTCTTGTATGGCTTTGTTCCTGTAGGCATCTAGACAGTGTCTGGACGAAGTGCTGCAAGTGCTTGATGCTGGCGAAACTTGGAATCTTGGTGATGCACACGGCGTTAGGTTCGGCGAAGTGCGTGCACTTCCGTAGCCTTGGTCGATGTCAGTCTCCGTTGAACTCTCGCGGGCCTTCATTATCTCCATCATTCTGTGTGAGAGGGTAGTATTTTAGAACGTAAGTCTTTCATAGGTGGGCGTATAAGGGTGATTTTGCAATGTCAGTTATTTCGCTTCGTTGGTAAAACCATTTGGGGAAGGGACACCGTAACGGTATCGACCATGTCCCAGTTTCCCTTGAGGAAAGTCTTTTCGGCCTTTTTGTCATCATTTCATAGTGTACGTTTAATAATACGTCATTTCGTAGATTTTTTGATGGATTGCAAAAAACAAAATACACTTCATGCCTTTTTAATCCCGAAGCGCGGTAGCCAGTGGCACTTGTTGAGCTAATTTGTCGACGGGATAGACCCACTTTCCCACCACTGTGATTCCTGTTAGAGCCAGGATCTACAGCGGCATCCAGAATAGACAAGAGATTAATCAGTGACGACTGGGCTAGATCCCGGGGGGCCTAGCCTTCTGTCTTGAATCCCACATAGTTATTAAAGTAAAGACGGTATAGAAATAAATAAGAGCAAAAAATAGATATGCGCTGCATTGCAATGCATACATATGATTGATTTTTTACTTCCCTAATCTAGATAGTGGGAGACAGCATTATTACAAACGAGACACAAATTGCCGCCGGTTCACACACCTAGTTGTGAGCGGGTTTCATCACGATGTTGTCCTTCACTGTACAAGCTTAGCGTTTTTGCGTTGCGTACCTAGGCCCTGAAAGAGTCCCATTGGTACACGGTAGCCAGACCCCCCCGTGCAATTAAAGTAACCGACCAACTGGACCACATACGCTCCGGGTGGTGGGCACTGACCTGTGCAGCAGGCGAGCGATGGGCGCGACGGCGGCGGCGGGGCGGCGGGCGCGGCGCGCGAGCCACGCGGGCCACGCCACCAGCCCCAGCGCCGCGCGCGCGCACGACACGCACGCGCACCCCACGTCCGCGCTCTCCATCACCTTCAGTCG
>SJJU01000519.1:0-25580 GCA_012932125.1 Conopomorpha cramerella | reverse complement strand
TCACCGTACGAGGGTTGCGTTGCGTATATAGGCTCCGAAAAAGAGTCCCATTGGTACACGGTCAGTATCCGGACTCGACCCGCGACCTCCCGGTTACAAGTCAAGTATCCGACCAACTGGACTACAAACGCTCTCGAGAAAACGTGTGCGTTGAAAAGAGGCAAAAGCAAGTAGACGCCGCATGTCTCCAGAGAATGGCCCGTACGCCGCGAGGCAGGTAGGGCTTAGGGTTAGGTGGTGAAGGGATTATCCCTGTAATTATTTGAATGGGGAGACGTATTGATTCCGGGAAAATTCCATACACTTCTCAATCGATGGTAACTAATTTTAGAGCCAGAATACACAGCGGCATCCAGAACAGAACAGAATTCAATCAATAACGATTAGGCTAGTGTCCGGGTGGTCTTGGATCCTACAAAGTAATTCAACTAAGGTTGATGTATGATTGATTACATAAAAATATATTTATTCTAGTTTGTGAATCGTTATAATAATAAAAAACAATGTTTATTTTTAAGTAAGATGAATCGCTCATGAAGGACAACATCGTGATGAAACCCGCACGCCACAAAGTGTGCGAACCCTGCAACGGCGATGAGCTCACCTGTCACGTTGGGTTAAATTTGGGCATTTGATTTGGGATTTTACTTTTAAGATCATTGAAACAACACTGTAAACTTTACAAGCTACATCAGTTTAGAAAGAGACTCGAAGGTGTAACAAATGTGGAGAGAGAGAGGGGGTCTGATGTGAGGTGAGGATAAGTGAGCCGAGCTGCAGAGAGGAGAGATGAGATCCAGAGAAATATGGAGAGGAGAAAGGGGAAGAAGGCTAAATGTTGAGGTGTACCAAGGAGGTTGCATATCTTATTGTTTCCTTTTTTATTTTTCGTTTTTCAAATGTGAGATTGGGCGGGAAGTCGATGTGTTTTGTTTTATTTTCGTATGTAAGTGAAGAGGAATAAAGTTTTTTGTTGTGTTGAGTTAGATATTGAAAATTTTATTTATTATCCAGAGAAGAAATTACCAGCTGTGCAGTTTCTGACTAAGACCAGATAAATTATAGTAGCCTTCATGGGAAAGAGACACAGACATCCATCATAAATGTTCGCGTTTATAATGTACAACTATGAAACCCTCGTCGTGAATGGAAATAGGTTGAAGTGTACACGCATACCTACCTACTTTTTTCAATTTTAGACGAAAAACTCTAGAGTACACTATTTCCGGACCGGAAGTGTTCAGGAAATGGTATTTTTTGTAATGCATAACTAAGGAAAGTCATTAAGAAATAATCGTCCCAAAACACCTCACGAATAAATAAAAAGTTAAACAGAGGGTTAGCTATTTATACCACGACGTCCCTAATAGTTGGTTCCTACCACTTATCAATTTCTCGTTATGACAGAATCTGTCCAAGACCTAACAAGGGCTAGGTACGAACTGCAGTGTTCAGAAAATTAGAACCGAGCCAGTGTACTGCCAGTGAAATTGTCAAATTGTGAAATGTATGCTAAATATGGACAATATTTAGTGTAAATTCACATAGGTCAACTAGTAAGCCACCATTTTAACTGTTTATGAATATGATGGAAATAATTTTCAACAACAAAGGTAAGCTCGATATTGTCTTTGATTATATTCGTGCCTATGAACAATCATCATCATCAATCAACCCATACTTGTCCACTGCTGGACATAGACCTTTCCAATTGCACGCCACTGTGATCTGTGTTCGGCTCCTCGCATCCAGCTTCTACCAGCCATCTTGCGTATATCATCAGTCCACCTTGCCTGAGGGCGTCCTACACTCCGTTTGCCGATACGCGGTCTCCACTCGAGAACTCGTTTTCCCCAACGGTCATCGGTTCTACGGCTGATATGGCCGGCCCACTGCCACTTCAGCTTGCTAAAACGATGAGCTATGTCGATGACTTTGGGTCTCTGTCGGATCACTTCATTTCTGATTCGATCCTTCAGAGAAACGCCGAACATAGCCCTTTCCATAGCACGCTGTGCGACTTTGAGCTTGTGAGCCAGCCGTGCCGTCAGTGTCCACGTCTCAGCTCCGTATGTCATTACAGGTAGGACACACTGATTGAAGACTTTTGTTTTCAGGCACTGTGAACAGTTCTTAGCCATGTGGTGACGGCGAGCAGAATACATGTGACATCATCCCAGCCCAACTTTTCACGTCTTGGGAGTCGCAAGAGGCGACCGAGGAAGCTCTCCAGAGGATGGGCAGCAGCGATCTCTGTGAGTTAAACCACAAAACCACTGCGATCGCCATCCCGCCTGCCAAGCATGGCGTTTATTGGCATTTACCCCTCAAATGATCATGGAAATCATTGAGAGGCCTTCTTCCAGCAGTGGACACCGTGTGGCTGATGATAATGATGTAAAACATTTATAGCCAACATACATACACATACAATTCATCACTTCCTGCCCTTATCCCACACCAGGTGGGGTCAGCACATAATGTTTACACCTATATCATACCGACACACTGATCTTCATATATGTATGTATATATTGTTATTCCTTCAAGTATTTACCCAAATTTATATATTTTTTAGCTAACTATATTGTCTTTCAGTGTTAGCCTCTAATTAAGACAGCACTATATAATATTTAAGTGCATTTTTTTTATTGAATGTAAATGTCTTGTTGGCTTCCAAAAATAAATAAATAAATAAATCTCTGCAATTACACCTTTCAAACACATATCATATCGATACCTCGAGGTAGAAAGGTCGTATAAACCATATCATCAACTTACCGTTATATAGACCAATCGATAGAGCGGAAAATTCTGCATAAGCCAGCATTCATAACTCAATTTGACCAAAAGTAGCTTTTACGACCTTTCTACCCCAAAGTATCGATATTTTACACAGTCCATCCATACCTTTTTGGTCTCCCCAAAAAGTTCCCTTGTATCGACAGAAAAGTTTCAGTTTAGTATTAGTGGCATCTTCACTTATCACAACAATAACTTTCAACGCCTAATGTTGGTCATTGACTGATAAAAAATACAAGTCAACACACTCAAACTGAACGTTGGAGATTTTTTTTTTGATAAAAGCAACATATTTCTGGTTAACACAAATCAAAACACTCATTACTTGATGAGGTAGAGGTCAATAATTAACTAATTAAGTAAGTATGCAAAGTTTGCGTAAACAAAATACGATAAAATTGTTAAGTAAATTGATTATCTAGCTTTTGTTAATTTGATAGTTGTCATTTGTTTCTATTAGTCATGCTAGCTGACCTGGCAAACATTATTTTGCCAATATACATTATTAACAGTGTTTCCTTTACTATCAAATGTATTATACATGTAAACCTTCCTTAAAAATCATCAGAATCCTTTGCATAGTTTTAAAGGTGTAAGCAAACAGATAGACAGCGGGAGACAACTTTTTATAGTGTCTGGGACGTAATAATAAGAACACCAAATATATTTGCTTCATAAGATGGTCTAAGGCAGACCTGCCCAAACTTATTTTAGTACTGCTGACAGTAAAAAAAAATTGATTTTTTAAACCACACCTACATTTTTACCTACGTATTAAATACAAAAGTGGAGATAGACATTATTTTATACTGCACCTTCTACCCTCCCCCCTTTAGGCTCGCGCCATATTTTTCACTTGCAATAATTAGGCGCTCATGGCTCAATATATGAAATGTTTGCAAATTTAATTAGAGAACAATTTAAGGGCTATTCAGCCACCATAATAATTTATTTTTTTAACTATGGACAATATTTTCCAGTACAATTGGACAGTTTTGTGTCTGATCCTCATAACAATGTATCTATTGTTGAATTCTTAAACATTGTTGCAGTTACCTATCATATACAAGACCTTTTTAACCAACTTCAAAAAAGGAGATTTTTTTATGTTTGTTACCTCAGAACTTTTGCCCGGTTGAACCAATTGGGATATTTATTTTTTTCTTATTTGAAAGCTGGTGCTTCCCATTTGGTTCCATATGAATTTGGTTCAGTTCTGACAATGGCATCCATGAGAAAACCACATGTATGTCAAATTGTACTGGTTGAAGTTGTTTCTTTTTTCTTTAAGTTATGTAAAACCAAAATGCAGCAATAAACAACAACATGATTATGATTACAACAATAAATAGTATATAAATGTTAGCAAAACTTGAGATATCCACTCAGTCCATGATATTCAACAACTTTCCCCAAAGTACTTACAGCAAAACTGAAAAAAAAAAATTCAAGTGGCAATCAGCTGATCAGTAAGTCTATATGGAGAGGTGAATTCTTTTTTCGTTTTTGACATAGCGTTCCTTGGGGAAAGTTGTTTTCTATCATGGGCTGAGTAACTATTTAGCGTTTCGCCTATGTTTTTGATTTAAGCTTGTGTTTTATCGAAATCGTAACGCTTTTGCTGACACATCCTGTCGAAGTGATACAACGAAACATTAGGGTAAAAAAAAATTTCCTCTATTGTTAATATGAATGCATCCCACTTTCTACAGTACAAATATTCAGTGGCGTGCACATAGGCAAAAAGACACTGCATACCTTAGTATTTTGGCTACCTGACCTAATAATGGAGTTATTGCTAGATCCTTTTTTGTTGTGCTCACAACATAGGCTAACGAAGGTCCTGTGTTTTATGAGGTGTGGTGAGTAGATAGGATAACCAATGTTTCATAAAGAAAGTTACCTATACATAGGTGTCAATTCTTGGGAATTTCTGCCTACCTTGTTGTAAAAGCCAGTGCACACCACTGCAAATATTAATATAATTATAAACTGCATTCAAATTTTCTGCAAGCTGCAAATTATATTGCAGCGTCTAAGCAAACAAAAAACATGAAGCAACAATGTCACCTTGGTTAATTGTAGACTTGAAGTGCTTGCGTAGAAACCAATAAAATAAGGTGAACTTAGTGATCTCACTTTTTACGATTAATAAATGTTTAAGTTGTTTAATCTTAGTTTTATTACTGAACTATAGTACCCTATAACTCAATATTGTTACCAGGTATATCGGTGTGAATATAACCAAAGACAAGCTCCCATTATAAATTTTTGTGCATGTTTCATTAAAAAATGATCTGCAGGGCCTTATATGTCAAACTATATTATTAGGGATGTTTTTCTACAAAGATTTTGCATTAAAATTTAGTTTTTTAGGATGTGGCTGACCAAAATGCATCCACATTATTAATGCATCCACGGTTAATTTCCCTTGTCATGATTTAAACAAAAATCTGATTATTCAAACAACAGATACAGTGAATTTTGACAACGTCAAATATGTGTTAATGTTGTTGTTGGATTATACAAGTTTCATCAATCATAGAATAGTGCTCCGTGCTCCATAGGAGAAACAATGATTTTTTTTTATAAAATAAGTTTTCAGCATTACTCAACATATTTACGCTACATACCTATTGCAAACAACTTCCTTGGAAGAGACACTAATAAGCAAATGGGCAAGTACCATTCTGTTTTAACAGACTTGAATATTTATGTTACAATTTTTGTACTGCATTTGCATAAAATTCATAAAAGATTAAGGGTAACTCGCACTTCAGACATGTCAACTAAGTACCACAATTAACTAATCACAAAGCAATGTGCAAATCTGTGGCTTTGTGAATCACACATAGCTCTGCATCTTCTTACCTACTGTATGTTATAACGGCTACGGCAAATAGGATAATATCACATGCACTCAAACACATCAGTGAAAGTTGGGTTATGTTTTAAATACAAACAATGCTCTTACTTTTTGTTAACTGTGAACAACAAACATGTGTCCAAATTGCAAGAGTGTTGCAGCAATATGCGTCCAGCCCTACAAATGGGTCGCATACTGGGGATCAGCTGATTGCATGTAGCTATATTAATCGTAATGAGTAGTATTAAAAGTAGGGCAGATACCTAGCCTAGAGTGGCGCGGCCGCATCACTCGGTGCCGCAAACAGTATCGTTCGCCGCGCTAACACAATCCACAAACGTTACAATTTGTTTACACTGCAATCGCGCTACCCATGCTTGCCCAGAACATAAAATACTGTCAACTTGACAGAGGAAAATATGAAAATTCGCAACCCTTTCAGACAATGGCCTCAATAACAAAGACATGTCATCCGTGTGGTTGTAAGTTGATGAACTAAAAGTTACTTTACCTCGGCGGCCCCTGACGATTTTTACGTTTATTGTTCATGTCTCCTTCGCCTTGCTGCCCCGGTGGGTAGGCACCTTCTCGTCTGCGCGTAGGGACCGGAATTTTGGCTAATTGATATCACTTCTTTTACAACACAGTCCTATCAACTTTCGCGGATGCACAAAACTGCAGTGGAAATTAATTGTAAGTTAGCTAGCACTCGTTCTAAGACAACAAGGATTCATCGAATCAATACAATTTGTTTGACATTTGCCAACAAATATAAATCAAAATATATTTGGGTACAAAATCGCAGTTCGATTTATTTTCGGGAACTAATCCCGGAAAATAAACGGGTTGGCAGATTTCTCGTGCCTGCAATCAGCGCAGGGATACAACATGGCGCTGTGACGTATTCATAGTGAGAGTTGCAATTTATAATGAAAAGGCCTAGACCGTCAAAATACACATTAGTTCAATTATTAAATTAATTCTATATTTTTGGAGAGTTTAAATTAAAACTTAGCAGAAATGAATAACGTAATTATGATAAAGAGTTACACCATAAACCATTTCCGGCAAAAAAATTCAATATGGCTGCCTATTTATTGTGTTGCCGTTTTGAGAAACTGTCCGTGTATAACGTATCTTTTTCAATAATCTATTATAAAAGATGCAGTTTGCATACAATCATATTTCGACACGAATAAAAAATAGAAAACAATAATATTACTTTATTGGTATAATTATTTGTTCCCATAATATAAAACAATCCAATGTAAAAGAAAGATGCAATTCATAAACTGGCAAGACATAAACGGAAATGAAAAAAAAGAACGAAGATACTTCGCGCGCGCGCGAAACTGCTATCGATAAAATTTCGTCCTGCCTCCCTGGAAGTTTCAGTGTATTGATCGAAGGACATAATTTTTCAGGTCGGCCTAAAAATGAATCCAAAACCGCTCTCGAAATTGAATAAACGAGAAAAGCTAGCACTGCTTGACTCTGAAGTGCGTTCTTTCTACGAATACTGCAGGGAAGCAGGCATGAGCGATGAAGAATTGGATTTGATAAGTCGTCCTCTGACCAATGCTGTAAGAGAAGCCTATATTCAGAAATGGACCAGAATCATTCTGTTTATCATCATAGTGATTGCCTTAGGCTACACGATGAGCCAATCCGAGACTGTTCAGTGGCACTCATCAGCAGTTGGGAGAATTATTCTTATAAAAATGTTGCCTTTCTGGGATTGGACGACTTTGTACCATAACCAATGCTTGATAGAAAGGCCGCTTTCTCAGAGCGCTGATGACCCTGTTCTTGATACTCTTCCTGACTGCGTAGCATGTGAAGCCATTGGTAAGTACCTATACGTACTTACCTACCTATTCAAGTACCTACATGTATATATGTAAAGCTACTTATATCTAGCTGCTAATAAAAACATAGTTACCTACAGTTAAAATATTCTGCCAAAGTGTAATACTTCCGGTTTTTTCAATGGCTGCATTCGCAATAATCTCTTTTGCTAGTTCATGAAAATATTAATAACAGCCATTTCTCCAGCAGTTGACTCTACGATTGCTCCCAGTGTTATGTTGTCAGATATCGTCTATTTGAGTTACGTAGGTGTTGGTAGGTTCAAGTTACGAACTCTACTCAGTAATTAGGAAATTTTTTAGATCTGTAAAAGTTTTGCTGACTTGACTAAGCACTTAACTATCTGATAATGTTCGTTCTTCTTTCACAGATAAAGTAGCTTACGTGTCGTCTACGAATTATCAAGATGTCTTCAACAATCACTTGATAAGAGGTGCACCTGTTGTCGTGACAGATGCTTATCATGACTGGGCGATGCCGCAGAAAGACGTCAATCTCACAACTCTCATACGAGAGGACGACAGGCTCAGCAGCTCTGTCCCATGCCGTATACAAACCAATCTACGATTTGGCCGCCAACCTATGGACCTGGAGGAAATCTTCTCTAGAATTAACAATATCAATGTACCGAATTGGTTTGTCCATTTCCAAAATTGCGACACTCGAGCTGTGAAGTCGTTTAGGATTTTGGCGCCAAGACCCTACTTTCTTTCCCCGCACATCCCGCCGTCACATTTCAACTGGATTCTTCTGTCGAACAACTACAACGCACAGAAGTACAAATACTTGCAACTTGACGCCGGATTGATTATAATGTCGCAGTTGAAAGGTGAGAATATGGTACAGTTGAAACCGAAATCGCCATGCGAAGGTGACTGCGGTGTACTCAATTTGTCTCTGAACGAAGGCGAGACGTTGGTTTTAACTAACTCGGTGTGGGATTTTGGATATCTTCCAGGCAATAGCGAAAATTTGGCCATCGTAACTGAAACTGATTGGTATGATTAGGCTCTAACTACCTACATATTCTAGTCTACATATTCGTTTCTAAGTGACTGTTTGTGGTGGACTTCCAGTAATCGCATTTAGTGCGATAGCTCAACGATTACCGAACTATTTGTGTCAAATACATGCTCAACTCCACCATGAACCTGCCACGAACTGTCAAAGTGTAACACCTCCCGCGTTGTTTAAAATGTCATGGTTATTTTCATAGGTAGCCTGTCAAATTTGATTAAAACATTCAACAACCTAGCCGATTTCCAAAAGGCTGAGTGAAGTGTTAAACTCTGGTAGTATTTTTTGGAATTGTTTAATTATGAGTTAATACATTTCTACGTATTACACTGTTTAACCTTTTAGATACTAGTCTGAAGTCAAACCCAAAACGAAGTTCATCACAAAACTTATTCCTCTTTTAGTATAAGGTACCTACTTATCATAAACCACGAGTAGATAGCCAAAATGTAATCGTCATAGCTATAAGAGCCTACTTATAGTAGTTAATTATCAAGAAACATGTCAGAGTAATGCTCTGTTACAAAATAAGAATGTGATGTGAAAATATCGGCTGTAATTGTTCTGTAAGATACCTACGATGTTAACACATATCAATAGAAAAAAATATCGTAGTGAAGTATCTGCCTTCGTATGGGGTACACCTACCAACGTTACTTTAGCACGTTGAGATCAGCTACCAGACTAATAGCCATTAGTCCGGTACCAAAATGTGTATTGGCTGGCATCTCTTTCCCTCGACCAAGAAGACTAGACTATTTAGTCGGAATCTTATATGAACCAATTAAAGAGAGGATACACATAGCCAGAGAAGTGAAACTAGCGCCAGAAGTTCGTGGATGTTTCTTCCCCATTTACAAGACGAAGACCCCACCTATCATTTAAACCTGAGATTGATCATCCAGGCAACAGATTTTTAGGCCTAAGTCCCGGAGTTTTGTGGGCCAAGCGGCGGCAGCGGTCACCGTGTTACTGGACTGAAGTGGACCGCTTTGCGCGTTATTCGCCCCTGGGCCGCTGTTCTCGAGATCTGAGAGCTCTCCGGTCCGTTTAGCTGAGACCCGATAAGGCAGGAGAATTAGAGCTAGAGGCCTTACTGTTGCAAACCAGACAGGTTGGATAACCGTGTTTAAGTGAAATGAAATGAAGTGAAGTTAAAAAAATATTATAAGATTATACTACAAGAAAATTAAATGTGTCGAAAAGTTTAAAACTGGTATTACGGCGCGAAAATTAACCAAAGATAAGCATACACAATACCTTCGTTGGTTTGCCCGACAATTCGACACAGTTACATGTGCCATGGTCAATACGTAACACCCGTTTTAAAATATTTATTAAATAAAATGTATCGTCAAAATAATTAACGTAAGGAAAATAGTATTTCAATATGTAACCTTCTTCCAAGTATCACAATATTAATTAGGTTGTGCACGGTTGTACAAATAACCATACATAATAATATAGTAGCTGTAGTAAATACATCCAGCAAAATTTAATAATAGTATAAAATTTTGCATCCTAGCTTGGACGAACTTCTGCAATATTTACTAAACTGTTTTGTTGTCAGGACTGGACTCCTTAGTTATTTGAATCATTATTTTTATGTTCTGAGGATAATATTTTCTCTATAATATTTAATCATGATCTGTGAAATAATTTTAACTACTGAAATACCATTTAAGTATTTAACATACATTTTGTTTTTCGTGCCATGTTAGGATGTATTTCTAAAAGAGCAGAGTGACGTCATTTCTATCTTTTTCGGCGTTCATTGGTAACGGCACCCTAAGGACCGAGTGATATTGGATGCGTAGCGTTTTACATAAAATTTTAACCAATTATAACTATTCAGTGTTGTTAAGAATGAACTATTTTCAGCAATTTTCAGGCCATTTTGTTTTATGTTAAAAATCACTTCAAATATCTACGCGATCTTTATAGGCGATCACGACAAAAAATCTAAAAAATTGTTGCATCTTGAACAATATATTTCAGCATTTTGACGGAAAACAAAATTGCGATGAAAAAGACCTTAACACTTTCGAGACCTTGGAAGTTTTATTGCTATGACGTCGGGAGGAATATGTCACTGAAAGGGTTAATAAAATAAGATAGTCTTGAAGTACACTCTGTTTATGTTTACCAGATACTTAGGAAATAACGCACAAAATATATACTTACATACGTAGAATAATCATGTTCCTCATGCTGTGCAATTTGAATATGCTATAACTAAGGGCCTATTTCTCTCCGCCTGTTGTCTGATCTGCACAAATGTTGTACTATGAAACTTATATCGCTAAGGTCTAAAAGCTTATATCTCTACGTTAGAATAAGCATTGGAATTGTAATGGGAAACATTAAGTACCTCAAGTATTATTAAACTATCTGAAGCATCAACACGTCAATATTTGATTCCCCATTTCCCCAGATTTAAAGGTGTTGTCCCAGTAGTTCAGTTAATTTTGTTCGGTGTGAAACCAAACTCAACCTTTATTTGTACAGAAGAAAGACCATTTTAATTTTGAACCTATTAAGACACATGCCAATTTCAGTTGTGACTTCACTACCAAATAGCTACCAAATACTTTCAACTAACCACGGGATAAAATAACTGTACTTATGGGACTAGACCGATTTAAATAATAAAACGAATAAAGGTAGACATAAATTAATTTATTTGGTAATCACATCAATAAATGCTTATGTTATGTTGCCCGGTCAAATAAAAACAAGGGATTCGTACAGATTACAGTGATAAGAACTCTACTTAAATTGACCCACCTAACAGTGTGGAAAGCTGGGGAAATAATGCGACTATAAACTGGAAATAAGTCCTATCTGGACCGTCCTTATGATACGAGTTTGATTACTATAACTATGTCATATAGTACTTTTTGTTTTAAAAATTGCATGAACTTTCAAAATCACATAAGACCAGTTCAAAGTCGAATGGCGCTAGTGTCGTGTATACGGAACTAACGTGATTGGTTTGAAAACCCCAGTGATTGGAAATAGACCTACCACATTGGTTAGGTACATTCGTCATTATTCCCTCAGTATATTATTCCTTTTACACGATCACAAACCGATTTCCGAACCTTAACTTGTACCTAAGATATGAAAAGTTTTGTACATATTTAAAAAGAACTTAAAACCGACGTTCAATAACAAAATAATGATGAATGTAGATAAAGCAAGGAAGATGTATCAGGATCATAGCAGGTACAAGTCTATGGTATCTGCCAACCCCTTGGTATACAGTCCTGAAGTATCCATACGATTTGTACATTGTGCAAAGACCGGGCATCTAAAAATACTGACGCCAAATCAATACACATTAGTCAGTCTTTTCTTTGGACTTTCCTCTGAACCATAACACCAGATTCATGAGCGACAACACAACTGGAACCATTATGGGAAGAAACAGCGGAATGTAGACTGCGTATCTGTAACAAGAAGAAGAATGTTATTCGTGAAAACTATAATAGGTAGGACTTATAGCCGTAGCACGAGTCCGTATACCCCTAATAGAGGTGGATTTACCATTTACGCGAACGAAACGGTTTGAGTCTACTTTCATAGTGCTAACCGTCAGGATGTGGAATGAGTTGCCGGAGTCTATGTTTCCTGCGCAGTACAATCTGAAGGTCTTCAAGTCACTGGGGTAAATAGGTACCTAATGAACAAGGGTGCTCAACCGTAGACCACATCGCTGCTCAACATCAGACAGGATGGTGGTCAAACGCTTGTTCATAGTGAAAAAAAAAAATGCAGGTGGACAGAACCTTAATCACAAGGAACCTTCTTCCCCATTGGCTTAGCAAATTCAATTACGAGTCCACGGAAAACGTAATAATATCGTAAACACATCAAAAGTGTCTAGGGATCAAGAACATTTTTAGCTCTAAAAATAAATCTAATTTATTTAAATCAAATCTAATCTTCTGGATTGGTCTCCTACCTAATTCCCCATGCCTGTACTTATCACTACATTGGATACTTGACTTGTAACCGGGAGGTCGCGGGTTCGAGTCCGGCTACTGGACGTGTACCAATGGGACCCTTTTTCAGAGCCTATGTACACAACGCAACGTTTGTACGGTGAAGGACAACATCGTGATGAAACCCGCAAACCACAAGGCGTGTGAACCCTATAACGTTCCGGCGATGGGCTCACCCCCTGTCACGTTGGGTTAAATACTCTTGGTGAACCGTGGGCTCGTGCTTAGCAAGTGCCTCTGCCTACCCCTCTTTGGGATAAAAAGGCGTGAGGTATATGTTTTAAATTCTCAACTTATTTAGTTTAAAAGAGATTAGTAATAACTTAAAGAAAAAAGAACCGACTTCAACCAGTAAAATTTTACATATCTGTGGTTTTCTAATGGATGCCATTGTCGGAACTGAACCAAATTTATATGGGACCAAACAAGAAACATCCAAATCGGTTCACCCAGGCGAAAGTTCTGAGGTAACAAACATAAAAAAAATACAGACGTAGTCCTTTTTTGAAGTCGGTTAATAATAAGTCACGAAAGAGCCTGATCCCGCAATACAGGGAAACACCAGGTGTGTTGGTGTAGTGATCAGCATGTCTGCCTCTGCTCCGTAGGGTCGTGGGTTCGATTCCCACCGGTGACAGGTGTTAGGTGATGAAGTTTTAAGCACTTGTTGGATGTGTCTGGGTGTTTTATTTATATAAGTATATATTTAAATGAAAAAAAAATGTATATCTCGTTGTCTGATTTCCATTACACAAGTGCTTTAGCTACTTAACATGGAATGAAGGCAATATGTGTGTTGTTATAACATTTTTCTCTAGTAAATACTTTTCCACTTTTTACCTTCCCTATTGTGTGCCGACAGATAATAAACTCGCGCAAGCGTTCAAGTCACTAGTGATAAGTGTTCCTTAGGTACTTACTTCTGATCGTCTGGGAAGTACAGGAGCGCTAGAAGACTGGGGTCTGTAAAGGCTGCCTCCGCCTCGAGCATGGCTGACTGCGACACCTGGACACAGTGAACGGACAATTTAGCGTAACCACTCTCCCTAACTTAATTGCCGAGCCGATATTTTCTATAGGAATTATGCAGAGAGCAACATCTAACAAACAATAATTTAACTAAATTTAACTCATTAGCACCCACTGTACCTACTCGAAGACTGACAAGTTATTTCAAACTCTATTACTTGGTATTAAAAGTCGAAAAAGGCAAGATTGGCTGTCCATGACGCTGTACTCGCTACCTTAATGTACGGGAGTGAAAGTTGGGTATGGCAGAAGAAGCATAAAAGTAAAGTCAATGCCGTAGAAATGTGGTCATTGCGGAGCATGAAAGGCGTGACATTGAATGACAGGATAAGGAGTAGTGTGATAAGAGAAAGATGCGGTTTGAAAGAAGATGTAGTGACCAAGATTGAAAAGGGCATACTTCGGTGGTTTGGGCATATGGAGAGAATGGATGAAAGTCGTTTGACGAAAGAGATTTATATGGGTGATGTAATGGGCCGGGTGAGTAGAGGTCGCCCCAGAAGGACATATACAGACCAGCTTGGTGATGTCCTGGCGGAAGGTGGCGTGAAAAGTACTCGAAACCGGAGGTCATGTATGAAAAGATGTATGAATGTAGATGAAGCGAAAGGGGTATGTAATGTATGGGTACCTAAATACGTGTAGGTGTGTAGGAACATACCTGATAAGCGGCGACAATGTCCCCCCGAGCCATCAGTTCGCTGGCCGCCTGTACGTCTTTAACGGCCTTGTTGATGGACGCGCCCGTTTCCGCGTTGATGACTATGTTCGATATTTCACCTGCGGAAGTATTTTTAAGGTTAATCTCAAAACTCAATTCTTTATTGCATTTCACAATACAATTGCGTCTGTAGTCCAGTTGGTCGGATACTTGACTTGTGATCGGGAGGTCGCGGGTTCGAGTCCAACTACTGGACGTGTACCAATAGGACTCTTTTTCAGAGCCTATGTACGCAACGCAACGCTCGTACGGTGAATGACAACATCGTGATGAAACCCGCACACCACAAGGTGTGTGAACCCTATAACGGCGATGGGCTCACCCCCTGTCACGTTGGGTTAAATACGCTTGGTGAACTGTGGGCATTTGCTTTAGCAAGTGCCTCTGCCTACCCTGCTTTGGGATTTAAAGGCGTGAAGTGTATTTTTTTTGTTTTTTACAATGTTAAGGTGGAACATTAGTACAGACTACAGGAGGTACATCATCATGAGCCTTGTGGGACACAGCAAGTGCTGATACAATCAAATACTTAATAATATAACGATAAAGTGTTTTTGTTGTAGTACAATAACTAGAAAATATTTTGGTAATACACAATTTTAACAAAGCAAGAATGTCTGAAATCTATATCCTATCCTATCCTACTAATATTATAAATGCGAAAGTTTGGGTGGATTTCTGAATGGATGGATGGATGTTTGTCCTTCTTTCTCGCAGAAAGTACTGGACGGGTTTTGATGAAACTTGGCAGCATTGTAGCTTATAATCTAGAATAACATAAAATATAGGCTATAAATTTTGAGGATATATTTTAAATTATTTACGTTTTAGCATAAAAATGAAGGTTAGGGAAACTTGTATCTATTATATAAAAATCAATGCCACTTTTTGTTGTCATGTTATAATTTCGGGACAGGTGGCTGATTTCGCTAATTCTTCCTTTGTTGTGCTTATTAATGGCAGCAGAAGGTTCTTATGAAAGAAAAAAATGACATCCACTGCTGGGCACAGGCCACCCTGAGCAAGTGCCTTTGCCTACCCCGCTTTGGGATTAAAAGGCATGAAGTGAAGTGTATTTTATCAATACTTACTTACTTACTTTTTACTACTTAATTTATTTATTAATAGTTAAGACAGGACAACGTCTGCCCCCCCTCTATGGGCCTTGTCGTGGCGAGGGGGCTTAGTACCCGGGTAAGCTAAGAGGAACCCACTGGGGACACGTCAAAGGGTTAAATGAAAGATTAACGCGGCTACAAAATGGCGGATTACCTACTTATTCTTTCACAAACCTTAAGTAGGAAATATGAATAGGTACCTAATGAACGAGTGTGCTCCATCGTAGACCACATCGCTGCTTAACATCAGGCAGGATGGTGGTCAAACGCTTGTTCATAGTAATAAAAAAATATATATGTTTCTTGACGATTTTTTTTAAAAGACATCACACATCAAAAGTGTCTAGGAATCAATACCATTTTTAGCTCTAAAAAAAAATCTAATTTATTTAAATCAAATCTAATCTTCTGGATTGGTCTCCTACCTAATTCCCCATGCCTGTATCAATGACTGATTTTACCACATCTACTATATAAAAATAAGTCGGGTTTTCCTCCCTGACGCTATAACTCCAAAACGCACGAACCGATTTCCACAGCTTTGCATTCGTTGGAAAGGTCTCGGGCTCCGTGAGGTTTACCTATAGCAAAGAAAATTCAGGAAAAAATTCAACAGAAAAGCGGGTAACGAACCCATCTGGTGGCGAAACGGAGTTCGCCGGGTTTGCTAGTTTTGAATAAATTAAGAATGAATTCAGTTTTTGTAAAATATATTCTTGATTGCAATCTTCTACAATGTACTTGATCCCTAGACACTCTTGATGTGTGTATGACATACCTAATAGTTGTGCGAGCGAGGTGAGTGTAAGCGAGGCCGCCGTGCCGTGCTCGAGCGTGCGGGCGCGTGTCGCCGAGTCGCGCTCCCAGTAGCGGGACATCGCGTCGCGCAGTGGCTCCAGGTACGCGCCTTCTATTGCTTTCTGTAAGTGTTAAAATATTCATGATAATTGTTTCATCGACATAGCTCATCGTGTTAGCAAGCTGAAGTGGCAGTGGGCCGGCCATATTAGCCGTAGAACCGATGACCGTTGGGGAAAACGAGTTCTCGAGTGGAGACCGCGTCTCGGCAAACGGAGTGTAGGACGCCCTCAGGCAAGGTTGGACTGATGATATACGCAAGATGGCTGGCAGAAGCTGGATGCGAGAAGCCGAAAACAGATCACAGTGGCGTGCAATGGAGAGGCCTATGTCCAGCAGTGGACAAGTATGGGCTGATGATGACGATGATGAATATGTAATTCAAACCCAGAACAGTGCGATCAATGTACGATCTGAGAGTTCAGCAAAAAAAATATTTTGGTAATAATGGAAAATAGCATGTACTAAAAATTACGTAATTTGGTCGATGTTGGCATAAACAGTCCGCGTTCATGTCTAATGTTGAAAAACAATACAGCAATACATTCGATCGAATAAGGAAACCTCCTCCTTTTATAGTCTTGAGTTTAAATAAATTATCGTAAACAAAACACATGCTTCATCGCACTAAAAATAAATCACCACTTTTAATTTATGATAAAATATTTAACTGTGAAAAATGCTTTAGCGGTCTCGGCTAGGCGATAATGAAGGAATCATTGAATGGTACATGTATTTAAAATATATTCTCTAACTATCGTCTTTTCTTTCTTACTTTAACTGTTAAAAAGGAACATCTATAAATTTAAGGACGAATTATCACTAATGTGCTCCCCCCTAACCGGACTATTGATAGTATTACTACTTAAGGATAGTATGCAACATGTGAACACGCCCTAAAACTGAAGACGTATGGACCCTGCATTTTCATCAGCCAGGGCATTTGATATAATCACTTCGCCGTCGCCGGTTTAGGAATCGTGATCACGTCCTTCACTTCATGAAACTTTTTAAAACTTTGATCTGCCTCCTATCGAAAACATTGATAACACCTGCATTTATGGTCTGCAAATAAAGTGGTCTATCAGTTTTGATGAAGCTTCATGAGTCATTAAAACTAAAGTGTCTAAATAATAATATATTAATAATTAATGTCATACTATTCTTATCTAATACTTAATATCGAAATATATAAAAGGAGAAACTGATTGACTGACTGACATACGAATGCGCAAGCCAAATGTGTAAACGCATTTGAAATTTTGTATGTAACGTAGCTTAGGTACCGTAGGAGAACATTTAAAAAGGAATGTCCTAAATTGTTACTAGAATTGTATTGTTGCGTACGTGGGGTGTGGGTACCGATAGAAAATTACACTATTACAAAAATCAATTCGACACGAGATTCACAGCTGCAGGCAAGCATCATAGGCTAGTTTTTTGAAGAGGATAGATTGTTAATAACCAAGACCCGACCAAACGCAACGAAATGGTAATTCGTCGTATGGGCCGGTACCGGCCGCAGAAGCGTTATCCGTATTTCTAAGACGATTCAGGTCAATTTACTGCGGACATGCGTTTGACCGGTCTTCGCGTCACAATATGGCCCGGGATGTGTACTCCAACTATGAACCTCGGCACATTTTTCACATTTATGAAGGGTACAAAATTATATATTTTTTACTGTTAGGCACCATACATTTATTTATTTATTTACATCATGTATTAAGTACTCCCAATACTTAAGGGCCTATTTCTCTTTTTGACGTTATCATCGCTGCATACAAAATCGCTTTCCTATACGTATTATCACACACACATAGACAGGTATACAAAATGTCTGTTTTGATATTAAAAGTAATTTTTGGAACATTGGTGTACATGTCAATAGAAAAGTGTTTCGTTCAAATTTCTCGAGTTTTATAGTACCTACCCATATATTAGTTCGGGTTACACACATTAACATGTTCTAGGGATATTTCAATGAAACATAAATATCTAAAATCATACTAACTTTTTGTTAAGACCCATATCTTAAAATATATCTTATTTAATATACGATTATAATAATATTTTGGTTAAAATTAAACAAAAAAAATTTTGAAGAAAAACTTCAAACATTACTTTTTTTTAAAACACACAACCCAGGGCGTGTCTATTCTCAGCAAAAAGGAGCGCGTTTCATCTGGCTTCCACTTTCCAGGATGTACCCCTGCCTATAGCCAATCGGCTGGAGCTTTTAGAATTGACATTAACCCCCAACCTCAACTTTGGCTCCTATATTGAGGTTACGGCCCAACGCGCAGCCAAGAAGCTGGGCATCCTCGAAGGTGCGGCGGTATTTCACACCGGAACAGTTGTTCACTGTGTACCAAGCACAAGTTCGATCGTGTATGGAATACTGCTTTCATCTTTGGAATGGATCAGCAAAATACCAGCTTGAGGCTCTGGAGGCAATAGAGAGACATGCTAGAAGGTTCATAGGTGACGGCAGGGTGTTTGATGTTCGACTATAAAGACTAAAACATCGCCGAAAGGTTACGTGCCTATAATATGTCTTCTATCGGGTGCATTTCGGAGAGTGTGCTACGGAGACAACCGCGAGAACGGCTAAACGTCATCCATGCCAGGTGGATATACCATTTACGCGAACCAAACGGTTTGCGTCCACTTTTATAGTGCGAACCGCCAGGATGTGGAATGCCTTCCCGAAGCCTGTCCAGGTCTGAACGACTTCAAGTCAAGGGTGAATAGGTACCTAATGAACAAGTTTGCTTCGTAGACCACATCGCTGCTTTACATCAGGTAGGATAGTGGTCAAACGCTTGTTCATTGCGTTTAAAAAAAAAACCTGAAGAAAACATTTACAAAAAAATATCTGTGGAGTGGCACCTAAGTCATTTCTGACACATCTGCAACGGTTCTGCATACTCAAAACAAGGGTGTCGATATCCTGTCCTGGATACTGTCCCCAGTCTAATGATGAAGATGCAATAAAAGCTGTTTTTCATGCACAAAAAATTATAGAAGTTTGTGGAGTTTTAATCAAATCATAAGACATTTCCCTTGACCATGTTAATGTGTGTAGTTATACACATGTACCAGTTCAATGAATTCCTTCATTTTCAACCGCTGTTATCTACTTTCGTGAAATCGGCATTAAATTTGGCTTCAAAAATCAAAACGCCAGTTGGTAAATGGCATTTTATAGGCAATTTGCTGCTCGAACTGGTACATCAAGAAGCTGTACAGGTGCAGCAGATGTCCAGCTGGGATGTACTGGAAGGAGCCTAAGAGTTTCAGGCCGTTGTTGGGGTTAGATTGGGTAGGACACATACTAAGGGTATCGGTAATAGGTGATAGGCGGCTATATGGCCCAATGATAGTTTTGGCACCCTACATCCCTTAGGCCGACTTTTACTAAATATGAATACAATGTGGTATCATTATTTTCCTGATCACGAGGCTGACAGAAATAAGGATATCCCTACCTCCCTACATAAATAAATGTTAATTATATTGTTCGTAATGTTTATTAACTTACAATTAAACAATTCACAAGCATTATTTAAAGGATTTATTTTCTTCTGTCTTTCTTCCAGTTGAATAAAATTATTGGTCCGCTTTCTGCACAGAGTTAAACAAGTAGCCAGCTCAACAGCTTAAAACACTTATCGACATTCAGGTTTATCTGGCAACACTGTTTTCTAGATTGATTAAATTTTCGTTTTCGACTCTGAAAATAAAAACGGATTATGTTAGTTACTATATGTCACTTTACACTACAAAAATCGAAAATGAAATTGAACACGATTGTACTCCCATGCCTCATACTAAATGACCTAATACTATGCTACCAACGTGAAAATATACCCGATTTTGAGGGTGACGCTTTATTGTCATATCAATTTTATTTGATATGGTTATACGTCAAAGTAGAAGGAAATGGATGTTTGTTTACAGATTTCTTTGGATTCTTTTTTTGGTCATCTATACAAGAAAACGACCACGAATCGTACAGAATATAATACTGTCATCAATTCCTGACAAAGAATAGTGTATGAAATATAGGTACTTACTCAGAAATATATCCAAAAAGTGCACTGCACACATGCAAAATATTTAGAGAAAAATTGGGCGTGACCGTGCTTCTAGGACGGCATCCAGCCGCGGACTGACGGGGTTGAAGTTGTCAACGCGATGGCACAACAACATTTTTGTATGAAAATTTTTGTCAGTTTAATAATTTTACAAAATTATGGATTTTTCTGACTACATTTTGAAAAAGCGCTTCTATTTGAATTTAGTTGAAGTATTGTACGGTCCGTTCCACATACTCCGTAGCTCAGGGAACAGCCATAGACCTCTGTGTTAGGCTCCGCGTTTGACCTTTTTTTGGCCAAAATCGTCAAACAGGGTTCATCATTTTCGTATTTTCGGATGAATTATGAATGATTTTTAAAAAAAAGCTCTCTATTTGAATCGAGATGAAGAAATGCTCTATCTAATGTATATCACTATTTATCGCATACGTGTACACAGCAGCCTGTGTCAGGCCTGCAAAATAGGTAAATTCGAGAATTCCCCCTTAACACTTGTTAAACATATTACATATATTTATATATATATATATATACATATAAACATACATATACACACACACCTACACGTGCACCAAGATTTTATGTTTTTATTATCTACATACGTATATTCTACATACATATATTCTAGCATAATTTATTTTATATTGGTTATGGAGGAGGTTGTTATATAACTATGTAACACGTATCTATGTATAGATGACCATGTTTTGGTTTGGTTGTTTTTATGTTATTTTTTTAAACAGTTCTTCGGTTTCCGTGTAATCTAGTGTTTTGAGCCATTTTATGACTGTAATTTTAGATTCAGCACTTGTCATGAGATATATATTTAGCACTCTATTAATCTTGTTGTACAGAAAAATAGACTGGCAATCAAATTGTTTTGAAGCAAATACCGTTTTTGTTGCTTTTTGTTTTATCACCGTGTTATGGTTACGTTTATACAAAATTAAGGAATCTATTTTAAAGTTTTTATGAGTTTTAAGTACACATTGCAAAATATATAGTTTCCTCACAGTCAGAAGATCTGATTCTTGGTACAATTTAGTTGTATTGTACAGTCTATTTTTATATTGCATAATTTTTAATATAGTTCGCTGTGATCTTTCTATGCTGATAAATTTGGTTTTATATGCACCTCCCCAAATACTAATACAGTACAGTAAAACTGATTGTACCAACGATATGTATATGTCTCTTAGCAGTTTAAAATTGGATATACTTCTCAATCGCTTAAAAATCCATATTAGTTTTCTAGCACGGTTAGATAATTGTTCAAGTTGCGGGTACCAGGATAGGTTATTATCGATGATTACTCCTAGATATCTCGTGTTACTGACCCTATCGATTTTTAAGCATCCACAGTTCGAAGTAGCTTCTACGTTGCATGTATGAGCTGTAAGCGTCATGTCATTGGTAGGTTGAGATGAGGATCTAATCGAGAAGGTCATATAATTAGTTTTAGTAACATTCAACGATAGAAGATTGGTTTGTAGCCACTGAACTGACAGTGTGCAGACCCTTTTCGGAGTGTGTAAGCGTTTCTTTCCAGATGTTTCCGCGGAAAAGCAAGGCTGTATCGTCTGCATATGAAAATACACGGCCGTTTAAAAGGTTTAGATTAGTAAGGTCATTAATATAAATCAAGAAAAGCGTCGGCCTAAGAACACTTCCTTGCGGTACGCAGGCACTGGAAACCTGGTGTGAACTGCACTTCATCGTTAATTTTCACACACTGGCTACGGTTTTGTAGGTAATCAGATATTAGATTATGGAAATCTCCTCGTATACCAGTTTTTTCTAGTTTGCGTAGAAGTATAGGCACTGATACGGTATCAAAAGCCTTTTTTAGGTTTAAGAAGATAAGAAGTATTTTTGTTTGTGTTCAGGTAATTCGTAATGTCGGTGGTGAGATCTTTTATTGCATCCTCAGTACTAATGCCCTGCCGAATTTGGTTTTCATTTAGGTATTTTGAAAGCTTACTTCCTTCATATTTTTGTTTCAGAAAAAATATGATGTGTTTGCATCGTTTCCTCTGAATACTATATTTCTGGGAGTGACTTTCCCATAACTGAGTCTTGTAGAGCACCATATCTTAAATAGCTTTTTTTCTTATACGGGTTTTAATGACAAGTAAGACTCAATCGATCAAAAAACTCCCCACGGTTTTCATGATTGTGTCACTCTTTCCTTCTACTCCGCTTGTCGAAAAGCGTAGCAGCGTATTACTATTTAGCAATACATTACTTTCACCAAAACGTGTGAATGTTGACAGTATGTGAATCGAAATGTATAAAATACTCGATCATCTGTTTGTGCTAACAGTGTATGTATTCTATGTAGGTATTATTATTTCACCATCATCATCAAGTCACCAATGACGGAGCTGACGACCAATGCTGGATAAAAGCATCCCCAACAACGGTGCGCCACAACGATCCGTCTTGTTCCTCCGTGTCAATGTCGACCCGCAGTTTTATCCAAATCATCTGATCATCCTGTGGATGACTACCCACTTAATTTCATTATCATTATGTTAGCCCTCTGTCGTCCACTACTGGACTATAGTGATAATTTAACCATTCCAGGAAAATATTTCGCTCGTCCACATGTTAACAATGAAACTTCTGTTATCCCTGAAAGTGTTAAAAAACCCTTGATTCACCGCACGCTATAGTTTTTCAAAAGCGCCGCCCAATCGATGTTCGAGTTTTCTCTTCGTTTTTGTTTCCAAACTGCGGTTTTCCTGTTACTGAATAGAATGATTTACAATAAAACTACTAACTAGGATAGTCTACTCTGCGGTGGTGGGCTGCAATAAAAAAAATATTGAATTTTCATCAAAGCAATTCGTATTTCCAGTGTTTTATGCATAAAAATAGTTTTTGACATCCAGTTGTTTAAACAAACGACTTAGGAAGCTTTACTTACTAAACTTAATTTTCACGAAGAGTTTTATTTAATCGGATTCCAGAATATACCAATCTGTCTGATCTTCATTGTCTTTTAAGATGGTGGAATTCATCCTTAGTAAATAATGTACTTTAGTAAAAAGTGTGTCAGCTGGTTCTTCTCTGATTTTAGCCAGCTCTACGGCCAAAGAAAGTACTGTAAAGGAGGATTATGTATGAGAATGTCAGTAGGAGTATTTTCATCATAGTACCTTCGAATAGGGTGCATTTTTCTGCTTCGTCTGGCCATGCAGAGATCGTGGGGATTCTTCTAGTTAACTCGAACGAGAATATAGGTATTCCTGCTCCGATACGCGCAGTACAAAGAGATGGCGCTTCGAGAAGTCTACGCGTGTATGCTAAGAGTACATACGGGTCTAGAAAGTAAATAACAAATGAGATTACGTGATGTTGTAGAGGCTTCTGGCTACGGAAACGTGTATCGGAGACAGTATCCAAAAATGTAGTTAACTTAATAATATACAATTCAGTAAGCCAGTCTAGTCCCGAGACCAAACCTGTCTGGTAGCGTCAGCAAATTCGGCAATGCTAGATTCGTAAAATTCGGCAACGAAAATAGCCAGCTAAGGTATATAAGTGTAATTTTAGAAGTCGGCGCTGTAGCTTTGCATCTGGTGTACTTAGTTTAAGCGTACCATACAAACCGTACATCTATTGCGTAAAATTTCATCAAATAAATTTTTTCCAGAATATTTCTTATCAGAATCATAAAAATATCATGTAAGGGGTAATTCGTATCGTTAAAATGGTTGGATGTACTTTTTTATTTAAGAACGAGCACAACTTAGAATTGTTAAACTAAAACCGATAATTAACACCTTTAATATCGCTCAATCACTGTTACTTCTCTTTGAATTTCTCTCTTGATGTTCATTGTATCGCTGTTTAGTTGAGACTGTCCCGCTGACACTCGTGGCTCTTTATTTACCAACCGTACGCCATCCAGAATATTCGAGTAGGTTTAGGTATTTTCTCGGGTCGAAACTTCTAATAATAATAAGACCATACCTAATCTTCGGCCCGCGTGTTATAACGGTAAGTACTTGTATGGAGCTTCCGAAACATTCCACACTTTTTTCGATCTTTCGATGGATCTCGAACATCTCTACTACATACAAACGGATATAAAACTGAGAGTTATTTAACGTAAATAGTAGTAGGTAGGTATACACATGTATCTATGTAGTTCTCAAACATTCCGGACGTCGCTAGGAACCAAGTAAAGAAACTATTAGAATACTCAATTTGTACCTCTTTCTCACATGGGCGACTTAGTTGTGTATATGTACCGCGACTGGAATACTGCAATGATATGTGCGTACTTCTACCGAACATTCGAGATATATCTATTACATTCGAATACCGTTTTTTTCGTTCCTTCGTTAAGTAGCTTTTATTCGTTACAAACACCCATCTATACAATGAGTCATATAATATCAAAGGCGGCAGAGTCCACAAGACACTGGGTGGACACTGCCGCTTTTGATATTATATGACATCTTATCTATCTTTTACATTATACATCTTATCATTATCTTATTACATTATATTATAACAAAAAAAATGTGTGCGTACACACGTAAGAAGTGAAACTTCTTTTTGTCCTTATTTTTCGCAAAATGATCTACATGCAACTTTCCAGAAATTGGTTAAATAAAGTTAAATTAGATAAAGTTTAAACAAAAGGATTTTATTATCATAGACATGAATACAAATAATACAATTATTTCACTTTAACTTTTTGCTACTAAGATTATTACAGCATTTCAATAATTGTAATTAATTATTACTATCATTGTCATCGTTAATTAATGGCTTATGGTAACTGAAATATTAAATATATGGTTTACATTCTACGAAATTTAGTGACCGAGTAAAAACTCCATCAATAATTGTACCTATGGCGCGTCGCCGCAGTCGTCGCGGCTGTCGGCGTCGCTGGCGCTCGCGTGACCGAGAAATGTGACGCGTAACCGAAAAATGTTACGGTATTTTTTTTTCCAACGCCGATAAAGAAGTTTCACTTCAATAATGCATTGATTTCGACCAAATTTGATGATCAATAAAACGGTTCTAGTGAGTCAATCTTAAAAGATAGACATATATTTTTGGTATCTTGAACCGTTTTCGCAGCGCACGCAACGGAAGCCCTCAAGGATCAATAATTTTGCCCGTTTTTTTTTTCACATTTTGCATTATTTCTTAGCTCCTAATAGTTGC